>JANHGN010006702.1:69984-87700 GCA_024605025.1 Megaceryle maxima | reverse complement strand
TAAAAAAAAAACAAAAATCAAAGAGAAGATTTAAAAAAAAAACGAGGGAAAAAAAAAAAAAAAAAAAAAAAAAACAAAACCCAAACAAAAAAAACCCCACAAAAACTCCCACATGAAAAAAAGCAACCCCCCTCATTTTTCCCCAAAACTGTTTAAATATGTGGTGGTGAATTTCAAATCCTGTAAGATAATGCTAGAGGACTTTGCAATTATTTTTTTATATATATCTTAAGCTTGCTGTGGTACAGAAAAGGACATTCATCTTTTTTTTTTTTTTCTAGCAATTTGTTTTTTCTTTCTGTTAAATTGTAGCACATTCTGAAAAGTAATATTACATACAGGCCATTATTATGGAAATAACCATATATAGAAAAATTTGCTTTTGTGAAGGTTAATGTAAATAGGTTCCTTCTAGATCAATTTTTATTAGTACAGAGGGGACTATTGTTTGACTGCAGTTATGCATATTTGCTTCTTGAAGTTCAAGGAAAACAAAATGGAAAATTTCAATCACACCTTGAGCAATCCCAAACATTTCTATCACACAAATTTTCCAAAGAGAGAAAAATAGTCTTCCTGGTTTTTTGCTGTCTTAGAAAATAAAATCTTTAGAAAAATAAAAGATTGCTTTGGGTTAGATTGATCTGGAAGACAATATTTCATTTTTTAAATTATCAGAAAGCTATTTTTGATGCCTTGCATCTAAAGAATTTGTTGTCAGCCTGACTATGCCCCATTTACACTTGTCAACATTGACTACTATGCCAATTGTTAAACCATGCCATATATACTGCATACGTGCAACTTATATGTATCATGAGTACCATCACATCTTAGATGTTTTAGATTTACCACACATGCCAATTAACCAATTTTGTGAGCCATACAAAGGTTTTTTCTGAACATCTGATTTATCACTTGCTAGAGATCCCTGATCAAAATTTTACCATACCATGCAAATTGCTAGAACTGATATGCTGCTTCTCTGCAATGTAACTTCAGTGTAACATGTCACAATCTCTCTGCTTTATTGTTCTATTTCAGCTACAGACCTCTACATTTCGAGATTAAGTATATCTTAACTGTGGAAGTGCTGCTTGAAGTTTTAATGGAGATATACAACTGTAAAAAAAAAAAAAAAAAAAAAAAAAAGAAGGAAAAATAGCAGAGAATGGTTTGAATTGTTATTTGATTCAGCTAAAATTTAATTCCCCTGCCTTAATGTGCTTCTTTGTGGTTTTGTTTGTTTTTTATCAACCATAACTGTGCCTGGTTTTTACCAACATAAAATGAAAGAAGTTATAGTAATAATGAACAGAAACAATCACTAGAAGAAAAGAAAAAAAAAAAAAAAAAACCAACCAAAAAAAACCCAAACCAAACCAAACCAAACCAAAACAAAACAAAAAAAAACAAACCAAAACAAAACACACAAAAAACCAACCCAGGGTGGCCAAAAAATAATACCTTAAGTTTATAAGAGTAACGAGTAAATAGCATCACTGTTATTTTTCCCCTCCACAATTCCAAAGTACATTTTACATGCTTTCAGTAAGACTAAATCATGTTTTAATTCACAATGAATTTGATGAAGCTCCCTGACCTCTGAATTCCTCTACAAGGTGTCCTCAGTGATGTCTGGGTGAGTATTGATGTAAGGCATTAATGTGACTTTCTAAGAAGTTGTAGTCCTCCAGCTTCCAGTACATAAATTAGATAAACACATTGAAAGTACTATCATTTTTCAGTAAAAGGTTAATGTGAATCTAATTAGCTTAAGTAATACAGATGTGAGATTTTACCAGAGGTCTGTTCTAATGATCACATCTCATTTTAAGTCTCATTTTTAAAAACTCCAAGTTACTCTCTAAAGGGTCCATCATAACATTTTTCTTTCTTTTTCTCTTTATTTTCTACTTTCCAATTTGCTGAGTCTTTCACTATCAGACACATTTTGTATTATCAGGTTCTCAATATGTAACAAAACCAGATTTAAGCACATGGCAACATCTGAAAGAAGATTGGTCTGGATAGAATCTAAAGTTTTGAATTCATTGACAAGCCATGTATGGCCTTTCTGTGTAAATGTGAAGAAATCATGGGATCTTACCTTATTTTTATTTTTTTTCCTATTTGGAAATGAAGATTACAATATATTACATTTTATACCAGCACAGGGTCACTGCAACATTCTCATACAGAAATTCACTGATTGCTGAGCAGCACAAATACCCATGTTGCCACTCACTGACAGGTTTTATAATGCCTGCGTTGTGCCAGTTCAGATTCATATTCGGCCACTAGATGTTTGGAGTAAAGAAATAAATGTTAAAGCAGTATACTATAGCTAATAAAAACAAATCTCTACTTACCAGAAAACAAAATATGTTCCTATAGATTAATAGGCAAAAGTGTGACAGTTTTAAGCTTTTAATGTGCAAGCCTTTAGGACACAACAAAACCAAAATAATGCAATTTGAAAAATATGCAATGAAAATGGGTTAAATAAAGTTACTAGCAGTTTTGTTGCCATAGGCTAAGAATACAGAGAATTATACTGGTTCAATGCATGTTCATAAACTTGTTAAGCAGTGGCAATTTGACCAAGCAACTGAGCATTCTGTGCAATTATTTTATATCTCCAGTTTTTGATTGATTCTAAGAAGTTTTACTTACTGCTTATTTATCATATGCAGCAGTGTGTGTTCATTTTTCTGTGTTTTCTATGTTATATTTCTCATTCCTCAGACTTCTTATCTTCATTCAAGGTCCACACTGCCCTTTTTCAAAACTGTTGTTTTTCAGTAGTGTATCAGCCACAGCAACAGTCTAAAGAAGGCCACCTCTTACATAGCTAAATTGGAAAAGATCCCAGAATAAAGAAAATATTAAATAGAGCAGAAAAAAAATTAGCATATGTTGCTATTGGATGCAGAAGGAAAGAAGCCAACTGCACTGTAGAAATTCCCATTCGGAAGAGATACAGGGAAGAAGTGTTTGTTCAGCTCACCCTACTGCCAATGAAAAGGACCATCATGACCCATAAAGTAAACCCAGGAGGTGGAAGGATTGTCTTATAAAAGGAAAAACAAATATTGTAAATTCAGTTTTCATTGTGACCAAATGTACGTGAAGAATGTATTAAAACTTTAGAGATCTCTCAGTGCTACCATATGGGAGAGTATGCAATAAACCTAAATTCCAGCTACTTCTCAAGGTTATGAAGCACCTTCAGTGACAGACATCCTCAATCTAGAAAGAATTTCTGGAGTTAACAGATGTTAGGAAGGCAAAATCATATCAATTTGGACTGGAATAGATACCTAAAAAAAAATTAACCATAATTAACTAACATCTGACTAGCCATCATTAATCATATTTTGATGATATCAGTGCATTTGCATCTCTGTGGGGATCACATTGAGATCATATAGGCTCCATATTTTAATTTACTAATGAAATATAGAATGAACTCTGAAAAAAATCACAGCAAATTGCATGTTTGAGATCTAGCATTATGTCTTTAAGACTTACATGGAGGAATTAATGAGTTATGAACCCCTGAAGATGTCAGACTCTGTACTCCAGTGATCAAAGAGCCTGAACTTTCTTTTAGAACAATTGGGGAAAAAATAAATAAATAAAAAAAAAAAACAAAACAGAATGTTCTGAGAAAAGAGGAGAAATCAGAACAACCTGTGAAGTTGATAGCTGAGGAAGGAAGACTTAATCTTTGACTGTAGTTTACGTGAGTATATTAATTTACAGTAGATTGAACTCCATCATATTGCTCAAAAAACCCACCTTTGAACAAAATATTCTATTGAGCAAGAGCACAGACTGCTACAAGATTACACAGGAACTAATTCATGACTACCATCAAACTCTTAAAATGTAATTTGCTCCAAGACACCGGATTTTATAACTCAATTACTTGTGTATTCTTTCTTCCATTCCTTTGCTTTCTGAAACACAGGCCATAATACAGAATCCCTCCCCTGTAGTGTCTCTAAATTAATGAGATCTTAGAGGGTTGATGGAAGACAACATTTTGTCCCTTAACATATTTATTATCACTTTTATCTCAAATACTGAATTCAAGGTTGTGTACTTGTGTATTTCTATTGCAGGATTCTTCTTTTATGACATAGGATTTTTTGTATCTTTTCTGAGATAAAGAAAGATTTTAAAGGAGTCTTTTGAAGTTCACTGTATGTTTTAGATTAATAGGCAGGGAACATACATATATATTCTAGCATCTTTTTTTCACAATTTCATAACTAGCTTCTGTTGTTAAGTAATACCTCAAAGTACATATACTTTGTATATACTTTAGTAGTATCTTCAAAAAAAGTTGTCACATCACTTTCTTGATGAAGATAAATTAAAAAATCTTAATTTCTTAGTCAGCAAAAAAGTAGAAGTGGTTTATGTAAATACAGAAATACCATAGTCATAAAATAGTGGGAAAAAAAAATCATATTAAGATTTTAATGAGCAAAACTAAATGTAATCTAGTAAAAACTCATCATTTATATTCTTGTTTTCATCCCTGCATTCTGACTTTTCATTACTTGCTGGACTCAAAGGACATCAGTTGTGTTTCCCTGCAGTGAAAAACAGCCATGGAGAGATGGGAAGTCCAAAATTATTCATAAGCATATGCACACTGCCCCCATCCTGCCTTATGATATCCTATAATCCACAAATATTCCTGTTGAGCAAGGACAAGTCTGAAACTACTTATGTGTTGCCCCAAATATCAAGCATTAATTAAAAATTGCATACTCTCAAATTCAATTTGATTAAAGCAGCCTTTAGTACTAAAATACTTCAACATTGAAGAATGATTCCATTAAAACTTGAGTATATATCATCTATATTCTTACAGTTTTCAAAAACATCATTGTATACAAGAGTTACAAGTAAATGAACCAGCAAATCCAAATAGTGTATGGAATGACTGATTATTATATTATCTTGCTTGGCAGGAATAGGATATAAGTAGTGTATGTATAGACTCAAAATAGCACAACAATTTACATTATGTTAATTCTGCCTGTCAAATGCAGAACAGTTTTAAACTTTTTTTTATTAGCTAATATTACTTCTGTTAAAGCAGAAGTTCACAGTTAGGACATGTCTGTACTAGGCTCTGTGCCTAAGAGAGTCCTTATAATCCAAGAAGTCAAAGGTTCAGATAAATAATGAAGTCAGGACATTTTAATAGGTTACACAAACAATGACTACTGTACATCCTTTCTTCAACTGTTGTTAATGAACTGCATAAAATTGTAATTTAACTCTCTTTTCCTGAACTTTATGTTACTCTATTTGACTTCATCTTTGCCACAGTTTCAAACAAATCAAGTATAGCTGCATCAATTCCATACCAACTATGTAAAAATTCAGTTTATATATATATTTTTTAAAACCTGAAAAATTGTTTTGTTCTAGAAATAATAAATGCCTTTTCTGGATATGTGCTTAAATCTCTACTTGAGTAGTCCCTAAGTCTTTCTGAAATTTTGTAGGGAAATTCACTGTGGCTGTTTTGGCATTCTGATTTAAATAACTGACAATCACTATTTGAGGAAGTTGATTTTAACAACTTCCTTTCTGTCAGCTGGAAGTCAAGAAAGCCAACAATTCTTTGAAAGATGAGATTTGAAGCTGTTTAAGTTTAAATGGTTCAGGGTTCATATTCTTTTAATAACATTCTTGTCTGAAATAATGACTAATCCATATTAAAGCTGTAATAATTGTACTATATGAAACATGGTCAAAGCTTCAATTGAAATAGTTATTCTGTCGTATAATGTATTGATTGATTTTTTTAAATTTTTTTAAATTTCTAAACATGTCTATAATTGTAAGATAGGCATATTGCCTATTTTTATCAGAATAGTTAACAGGCTTAATTTGTTTGCCTCAAATGGAGTTCTGGTAACTCCCATTTTGATTCAAATACCTTCTTCCAAAATAACTCCTTGGGGAGAAATGCAATAAAATGAAAAATCAGGAATATTTAATAAAATCTTTCAATATTTTGAAAACATTTCAGACTTTCAGAAAAGCTGTAACTTTATTCTGTTTAATGACAAAGGGGTGCTATTAAATCTTTGTCTAACAAAACTTATGTGCATTCAAACACATTAAGATAAAACTTGGTATCTTTGATTTGAAACTCACTAATCAAGGTATTACAAGGGTTTAGTTATCTGCCTTAACTCCATTCATCAGGTGCTATTTCTCTTATATAAAGCTCCTCAGAGCAAAAATATTTCACAGACAGGTTTTCTCTTTGTTTACATGGTTGGGTTTTTGGGTGGGGGTGGGGATTGACATCTTGAAGCTGTACTTGTAAAAGTCAGCTAGTAAAACAGAAGAGAATTTTTCGCTTCCTGATGTCAGTGTTAAATATGACGTGGCTGATTTGTGGATTCAGACTGGAAGCCAGAGCACAGGCTGCTCTAGCTCCTGCTTGCCAGGCTGTGCAAAAATCTAGTGTTCACAGTCATTCAGCCTTCAACCACAGTTATCGTTGACAATGACAGCTTTTCAGAGAAAGTACTGACTTGGAAAGTCTCTCTCCAAAGCAAGGGAAGATAAACAATCTATATTTTGTCTTTGTCATGAAGAGAAGGAAAATTTTTAACCGGACTCTGAGTACTCAGCATCAAGCATCAGTCTCAGAAAGAACATGCTTAAATTGTGCAGCCAATATCCAAGTCAGATGATGGCTTTCTGAGGGATGTTTTTGCCTTTTCTGCTAAGGCTTACACAACCTCTCACATAGAGCATAACAAGGATGATTAAATCAATGAAAGAGAAAAGCAGGCTGTAATTGGTACAACTCTGTCAGAGAAAGATGCCCAAGACATTTGGACATGAAGTAGTAACACGTTATTTAACTGTACTTCAGGTCCCAGAAAAACACCAAAAAAGTAGTTGTAACTGAACGAAAAACTCCTGAGTAGAACTAGGGAAGTGATATTCTTCTGGCTAAAGTTCAGTTAATGAAAAATTCAGTGCAGTGTGCAATGTGCTGATGTTGTTGCTTGGAATCATGCAATAGTTTCACAGAGACACAGAAAAGACTAATCAGCAATTAAACACCTATCAAGTGACGTAACTGAGCAACTAGCCAAGCAAAATCATATTAAATTGGCTGATATCACTTGAATCCAGGGCTCTGAGGACACACAGAAAAAAAGACACCATGAAGAACATCGACATAGCTCAAAGAATCACGCTGAAGAAACTGAGGTAAGGGCAGTGTAACAGCTTTACTCATTTTCAGAAATTGTAATATTTCTGGTACTAACAAATTAATTAAAGAAAGTATGTGCCATTAATAAATTTAGCATAAGCAATAAATCCAGTGGCCCTCTGTCTATAATAAATTTACAGTATTAAAAACTCTGGGAATTCTGGTAGAATCTTCTGTGGATGTCAGAAGGGCAAATCCAGTTACCATAAGCTTTCTTTCAGTAAGAAGTCTTACAATCTTGTCCTTTATTTTTGCTTAATGTCAATAAAATACAGACAAAAACATTTTCCTTGAATTTTGCACAACACTAAAAATGAATATTTGCTTCTAAGCAGTTGGATTACATAGAATTCATAACTATGGCTGTGTATGCCTTTTCAGTGTTCCAGAGATACCAGTCTTTAGCCCACAGTCCAGAAGACTGTAACTCAGCAGTGCAGCCTAATGAATACCTACTTACAGAGAGCACAAATAGGAAAATTAATCATTGTATTGTTTTCTCTAGTGCTTTGAAAGATTAAGGAAAAAAATCCTAAATTTGGGAGGGTGTTTAGTGGCTTGCTTTGCTGGGTTTTTTTTGGTTGGGGGGGGAGAGGGTTTTGTTTTTGTAATTTTTTCTTAAAAGTCTTGTTCCAGTATAAACAAAAATATCCTATGGGCTGTGTTAGGGATAAAAATACACTAGCACAATAAATCTTTCCACTTGAATTACCTAGGTTTTTAGAAATATTTTTTCACGGGTTAACCTCTTCTGATAGCTGCCCATCACCCTCTGCTCACCCCTCCACATGCCCTCCTGTAGGAAGGGAAGAAAAATCAGGAGGAAGAAAAACAGGTGAGACCCCTGTGGGTTTAGATAAGGACAGTTTACCTGTCTTATTTTACCTGTGTCTAAGACATCATACTTTCCCCTTTCCAACCACACTGAAACTACACACTAAAACAAGCTGAAAACAGGCATATTTGTACCTGGCTAACCTTTCCCTTAAATAGGGGACATGACTGAGCATGGTATTGAATATCTCATTGGCTGGTTCGGTTGTTTATCCCAGCTATGACCCCCTTCCAGCTGCAGCCCCTCAAACTGCCTGGGCCAACAGCTGCTTGTGATAATTTGATGCTAACTCAACCCAGGACAAAAGTACAGCATTTAGTGATGCACATATTCACCTCTTGACACTTACAAACCTTTGATCTATTAGTTTATTGGTTAACAGGGAAAAGAAAAAAGGTATTAGTTTCTAAAGATGTGCAGCTTAACTTTCTTTTTTATTATTCCTTAAAATTTTATTTTCTTCCCACCTAGCCAGCCCCTTTTGCTGATTCTGATTGACTCTTGTGGTGCTGCAAAACTGTTAACATATAAAATATGTCATTGTGTGAGTAATAGTTTGTAATACTTTCAGAGCTTTTTATATGATCTATGTTTTGTTTTCTACAGTTCAGCTACAGTTTCATGTGAAAGAAGGCTACATTCTGAAAACATAAGACAGAAGAGTGATAGACCATTTCCCATCATAAATTCTATATTTAAAATTCCAGCTTATGTGGTTCCTCACAGGTTCCATTTATCTGGTACTGAAAAAGAAGGAAAATTTGAATCTACCTGTTCACCAAAGACTTTGAGATCTCTTTATCCCAAACAACAGTAATCAGAAACACATGTAAGATAAAGGGTAATTTGTGACTAAAAGAAAGTAACTCAGAAAGATGATCTTCCATGCTTCACCTCACTGGATGTGCAAAACTTCCTTAAGCAGCTATCCTTAATATAGTATATCCTGAAAATATTTTCTTTATGAGAAGAACAATAATGTCATCCTTGTTCTTCTCTATCTTTCTTTTTGATCAGTTTTAGGCTAGAATCAGATTTCCTATGCTACTGTAAGCAATGTCACTTAAGAGATGAATAGTGGGCAAATATTAACTAAAAATTTTTGACAGCGAGTGCAAGGTAGGTACCTCTTGTTTGAATCTTTGCAGCTCAATTCTTATATCTCTGTACTTCTCTTGACTGACAACAGTATGGAGCAGCAACACATTGTGAATACCTTGTACCAGTCAAGTCAGTATTGCATGTGAACAAAAATGAGAACTGTTTTGTCCTTGTCATTCTACTGTTTCTTTCTTCTCCCTGACTGTAGAACAATGGTTCTAGCTCCAATAAAGTCTTACAGAAATAGCTCACAGAAATGTTTCCAGGTAAGTTTAGAAATTTTTCAGAGAAGGAGACTCCACAATCTCTCTGTGAAGCCTGTTCCAGTGCTCCATTACCCTCACAGTAAAGTAGTATATCCTTATGTTTAAATGGAACTTTCTATGTTCCAGTTTGTGCCCATTGCCCCTTGTCCTGTTGCTAGGCACCACTGAAAAGAGACTGGCCCCCTCTTGACCCCCACTCTTGATATATTGATAAACATTGATAAAATCCCCTCTCAGTCTTCTCCAGACTAAATAGATCCAGGTCTCTCAGCCTTTCCTCATGAGATGCTCCAGTACCCTAATCATCTTTGTTGTCTTCCATTGGACTCTCTCTAGGAGTTTTCTGCCTCTCTTGAACTGGGCCTCTAATAAAAATTGTGCAACATCAGCAGCCATCTCAAATCCTTAACTGAGCAGGATCTCACTGCATGGACATAATGCCATAAGCTGAAGAAATTACTATTATGGAGAAAGAGTACTTAATCACAATCATGATGAGGATCCAACATTACTCAAGGCAGACTTCTTGTCCAGCCGGTTATTCTTTGAAGGTCTGCAAGGGGTCTTTCTTCTTGCCTGTCTCAGCCAGTAAGTAATAACATTTCCCACTGAATGCCTGTGTTTGAATATATACAAAGTACAAGTATGGCCCATTTGCTGTGGTGGTGGTGTCATTTATTGTGCTTTTTCCTGGGTATATATGGGGAGTGGCTGGGTGGCAGAACATGTACTGAAGTTGTCATCTGGTTCAACCAGATACTGCTTCAGAGCATCAGGCAGCTATGCAACATATACTGTGCACTGAATGTCAAAGTGAGTGGCCCATTGGTGAAAATCTTTTTTTCTGACTATTGGCAAGCACAAACACATCTTTTATCTAGTCCAGAGAGAAAAAACAAACAAACAAACAAACAAAACCCCAGTAAGGTTTACCTGGTGGTTTCTGCCAAGTCACTGTAGGCAGTAATCACAGGATTGTCTTAACTATGGTAATAATACTTTTTTTTTCTGCTATCATTATACCTGTTTTCATTTCATCTGTCTAGAATCATTGAAGGGCATTTATTTGTGTAGTTGGGCTTTTTGTTGATGGGATTTGGTTTTGTTTTTTTTTCCTCAGTTTGATCTAGCTGGAAAATTTTTTTCAAGATTGTCTCTAAACAACTGGGTATTAAATTCATCAGAGAAACAAGTTTGCATCACCAAGTCAAAGCACAAAAAAACCTCTTGAAACCACAGTGCAAAACAAAACAGCGTTGATACATTAATATTTGTTTAGTTCAAATCCTGTGTGTCTTGGAAAGACAACTCTGATCTTCTTGCCTGTCAAATATAAGATAACAACATGTGTGATCAAAATAAACAAGCAGAAATATCAAGAAAAAACTTAGATGTAGTCTGAGGGAGTCATGTAGAATTATGGTCACACTGTCCTGGCAGCCATCAATTTGTTTTTCTTATGCACCATCTAGAAACAGACAAACCCAACTGCGACAGATTACCAGAGCAGCAGGGCAAATACCTAGTAATAACAGGTTTGCAGATGTTCTTCACAAGTGTAGCAGCAAATATCATGCAAGTATAAAGTGTATAGCTCTATCTATGCACAGCTAAAATTTCATTCATATGAAATAAGAACATAAACATATTCATATATAGTTCACATTTATTATACATCTCCAGTGTTCATTAAAATGGACTAGCTAAAATATCTGCAAGTGGTTCTGACAAGGTAAAAATATTTTTCAGTGTAGCTATAATAGAACCCATAAGTATAGAAAAGTGTAAGGGGTTTTTTTTAATAAGAAAGCATTTAAGAGTGCTTTTGGTGCAGTTAATGTTCCCTTTCATTACCATTCTTTCCTGTTTCCCGATACCAATTTACATCTTTAGTGACCCTCATTTGGTACAAGTCAGCTACTTCTTGCTGCAGCTGTCACTCTATAGGAACTCTGTTTTGCACATCACAGATGTTGGATCACTTTTCCAAGTTATCTATGCACTGCAACTTAATGTCAGGCAGAGGAGGATACATGGGAAATAGACTTCAGGAATCAGAAATGTCTTTTGATTTCTGTCTCTCTACATAGCAGTCATGTTGATTTATCTGATACTTTATTTCAGACACTGATTTTTCTGCTTGCAAACCCTTTCTTCATAAGGTAGCTCAGCTTGATAGCTCAGAAAGCTCTGTGCTAAAAGAGGCATAAGATGTTCTAACAAATCTTAGTGTAACAGCAGGAAATAGTGAATTTTGAAACTCCTAGCATTTGGCTTTGATGGAGGTAAGAATCAAAAAGCTTGGGTAGATAACTGAACAAGTCTGACATCTTGAGCTAGTGATGGGAGGTTGGGAGTCTCCATTTTCAGTCTTTCTCAAAATAATTTTATCCCTTTGCTGTGTTCCTGTCAGAAAACTGCAAAAGAACAAGCTCTATTCATGCAAAGGAGAAGGCGTCTGTGATTTCTTTTTTACAAAATATTATTGAGGCCAAAATGTTACGTTATTTAAAACAATACTAGACATTTATATGCAAATCAGAAAAAATCAGAGTGATCCCTCTTAAAGTAACCCTGGAACATACCAAAAAGAAAGGTAAATCTTCATCATGAATGCCATAAACCATCCTTTTATAAAAAGTGAATAGCAAGAGTTGCAAAGGATTCACTAGGTAATTTTGCTAAGCAATATTGTAAATATTCTACTACCAGTATTACTTCTGGGGGATTTTTCTCCAAATTGTTTATAAAGGTGATTGAGACAGTTTTCCACTAACTTTTGTACGTGTGTTACTCAAATTAGTGGAGAAGGAAGGTGGAAAGAGAAGTACAAAGCAGAAACTTCCCAAGGCCATGGCAGATCCATCATCAAAAATCCAAGTGAATTTTGCTCAGAACAGTGGCCTGAGGACTTTACCTTGGGATAAGTTCAGGTATGAAGTGATTTAGGAAAAAAAAATCCTGTTCAATGACAGCTATTTTTCAAATAAGATCCCCTGATTAAAATATATATATATATAATCTGACCATCTTTGTTAATTTCTATCAGATTAGTCCCTTGCTTTCTTAGGGCACCATTTAAGTGTGATTTCTGTCTTTTCTGTGTTAAATAGCTTCTCCATCTTTCCACCTGTAACATGATATGTCATATATTGATCTGAATGAGTATATGACAACAGAAACAAAACTTCAGAAAAGCATATTAATTTTAAATTATAAATAATTTTAATTCTAATTTTCACCATTTAAATAGCACCTACTTTGTGATAATGAAGTCCCAAAGAGCCTGATTAGCGATTACACTTTTAAAATTCACAGGTGACACAGAAAGGGTGAGGGTAAATGAGGGAGCTCAGACAGTTTTATCCTTCTTTAACCAGAGCCAGCAAAGAAACTGAATTTGTTGGTGTAAGATTAGAATTCATCTGTATCTTTGCTGGTAATTCAAACATAGACCAACTTTAGAACTCTGTCCTGTGTTGAGATGGATTTCACTGTGAGACTGTCTTACACCATTTTCCACCTGAAGCTTCTGGGAGCACAGGGCTTGTGGTTCTGCAGACAAGCCCTTGTGTGTGGCAACTCTGTGAAAGCTGCGAGAAGAAAAGAGTCTATTTCATTGAGTCTTTCTGCTCTTTCTTCATCTAGAGGCATCACTAAAGTATGCATGTCTCTCACATGGTTACATACAGATACTTTCCATTGTTCACCTAGAAGAAAACTAGTGATTATGAGAAATGCAAACATTCTGTTTCCAGAATTGGGATTGAGCTGGAAACTGTAGATGCTGTACAAATAAGGGCTGTAGACATATCTGGATGCAGAAATGACAGACAAAAGTGTCTGTACACAATATTCTGCTAGACACTTTTTTCCATTGTGTTTGGTTTTTTGGTTTTGTTTTTTGGGGTTTTTTTCTTTGTTGGTTTTTTGGGTTTTTTTACAAAAGTTCTGGTTGATTTAAACAAGTAATTGGATTAATTTTAGGGCATAGTGATCTGAGCTGAATATCCAGAAAAAGTTCCTGAGAGCAAATCAAATGATCAGCAAAGTCTCCCAAGGGAAGCTGTAGAAACTCTGTTACTTGGGACTCTTAAATTAAAACATACTCTGGGGGACACTTTTGGGAGATAGGCTTGATAACTTCCTAGGACTTTTCTATCATTAAGTCTGGAAAGGCAGTCATTACCACAAAGAGAAGGAACATGGTTCATTAAAGTTTATAACAAAAGCTGAACTACTTACCTATGTGACATGAATACTGATGAAACAGAAAATAATATAGACACCACCAGACACTGAGGGAGCCTCAGCTCTCCTTTAAGGTGCAATATGAAGTTTTATTCTTTTCACTGGCCCATGTGGTTCCTGTACAGCTCACATGCAGTTTGACCTGAGGGTTTAAACACTAATATTCCATTCACCTTAGTGAGAGCATGAGGCTGTATGTCCATATTTCCATGCTTCTTAAACAGATATATGTATTTTATATCAGAGATTTACAGCCAGCTCAGCCGGCAGTAAGACATATTGAAAAATTATGCAAAGGAAAATAGCAGAAAAAAAAAAAAGCAACTCAATGAAAGAAAGTTGTGGAGTAGTCATTTATATTTTTTAATTTACAGGCTACATTTGCCTGCTCTGCCCTACCATCCCCTCTTCAGATTTAGGCTTTCTCATCCATGATGACTGAATCTGGGAAGATTAGCAATGTCTGATGTCAGCTGACAAAAAGTGTCAGGGTCCACTTCTAAGATAGAAGCTTGTTTTGCTAATTTAAAGCACTCTACAGTATTTCTGGGCTAAGAAGGGTAGATAGGGCATTGGCTTAGCATTCAGGATAATATATCCAGTCATAGCTTTCGTAAGACACTCCATAAATCATTTAAGCATTTGTCCATAAAGACATTTAAGAACATCACTTTCATAATTTCAGAAAGAAGTAGCTGGCTAACACTCTGAAGGATCAAATATTCATTTCTTTATGCCTAAATCTATATACAGAATGGGGACAGTAGTAATTCCTTCCTCAAAGGCTATAAATATATCAAGATTAAGACATTTCAGCACTGTGTCAATAGAGCCATAAAGTCCCTAAACTAGTTAGTTTGTGTAGTGTAGGCTGACACTAAGACACCAGAGACTCTGTCCCAGTGACTTTAATTCTGCATTGCAAATTGTGATAACAGGCTCATTAGGCTCGAGGAAATTTTTACTTAGACACTGTCATCTGCTTAGCGTACTACAAAAATATTAAGTGAGACTTAAAGAAGATTTAAAGTAGAAAATATTTTCATTCATGAATAATTTAAAATTTAAAAATTATTAAAATGTCTTAAAGTAATGAGTTAGTCAATCCTGAATCCTGTACTTATTATAGCTACCTACTACTACAAAATTCTTCAGTGTCCAGGTACTGTTTACAAAGAACACAAAAACTACTTTTGATTTGATTACAATTCAATTTTCCCCCTTAATTGTATCAGGCAAGGTTAATCTGACAGTTAGAAAGTCCTATGTGCAGTAATTTTATATTGGGGATTTAATTAAGCCTAGAGGATGGTGTTTTAATTAGATACACAAGATTTTCTTTAGTTGGAAATTCTTGAATTTATTGGAGTTAGAAGCCTCATGACATTTGTGTCGCTAACAGCAAAGAAAGGTATGATACTTATTTTGGTGGAAATCCTCACTGAAATCTAAAGTAACCTGGAAGTATGTACAATGTTGGTTCAAGAGCTCTACCTAAAAAGATCCAGTTACAAAAGGCTTTCCTAACTGGTGTACTCACTTCAATGAGGAGGCAACAGAACAAGAGAAGGGAGATTTGTCATGTGAATGCTTAACTGTTAGCAGTCCAGGTGGCACTCCAAGACAATGTCCAGACATCTTTTTGGGTATAGCTTGCACTAGGGACTATATACAATAAGCAGTATGCAAAAAGCTGCCACACTGGTTTTGACTGAAGGGAACATATCCATGGCCACAAAGGTGCATGGGTGTGATCTGAGCTGCACCACTTGCTAACAGAGCCAGAGAACAGTCCTTGGCCCATTTTCCTTACTGTGATGAATGTATCCTCTAGCTCTGCTACCTGCCTCCTGTCTCCCCTTCACTGAGCCCGGGGAAAGGGCTAATGACAGTAAGAACATACTGCTGAATGAAGTTGACTCTTGTGTGATCTTGATAAGAGAGGAGAGAAAACTGTCAGAAGCTACAGCCCTGACTTCATTGCCTTCATCCTTTCTGGAAGACCGAGAGAGTAACTCCCTTCTGACGACAGCAGCACACTGAAGACTTGCAGACTTCCCTCCCTGCCATACGTCCTCAAAAGGTGCCTGCTGGACCTTGATATATCACCTTGGTACTCCTTGTTTTCCCAGCATCTCTCCAGTACTGCAGCAGCTGTTCCCAGAGCTCCCAGAAGCCTAATACAAGTGCACTCATCCCCCAGCACTCATGGAGACTACTGATACTTACTCCAACACACAGCTCTTCAGCAAGGGACAGAGCACCTGGAAGACATTAGTCAATCATTTTTAATATCTATCTCTCCAGAAAACTGGAAGGACTGGTAGTTCAGGTTTATTAGGATACAGTAAGGAAATTCTTGCACAGGTTTGCTAAAGGCTTTTTTTTTTAAAAAAAAAAAACACAACAGTTTTGCCTCAAGCTAAGGTGAAATACTGGAAGCTATTAAACTTACCTGTGCACTTATCTGCTGTTACCACGTGTGTTTTTCAAGCAAAGCTTAACAACAAAATGTTTGGAAGCTACTTCTTAAACTCACAGTGACCAAAAAGTCACATTTCTGCTCCAGATGTTGAATTTTACATCCAGTAATGCAAAAGGAGAAATTTTTGAAATTATTATTTAAATATTCCCCTGTTTGGGAAACATCCTTCTGTGGATTGTTAAACCTTGTTTCAAAACACTTTGTGCAATTATTAAAATTAAATATATCCAGGAGACCTTCAGAAACTCTGGACTGACAGACAAACTTTGCAGCCACATTAATTTCAGTTATTATAGTAGATGATAGTCTAATATTTGGAGAAACCATTTCTAAAATCCAAGTATATAGGAAGAAAATTAGAAATTCAGGAGGTAAGACTGACATTTTTTTTACAGTGGATGCTAGGAAAACACCATTTCTCATATGTCATATTTCAGAAACAATAGATCTTGACTGAAATATCAGAAAGGAGGTCCTGGAAAATGTTTGCAGAGAATTTTCCTTGATGACCTAGTTAAATTCCCTTTGAGTGATCACATTCTTCCTATGCAAAATTACCCTGTAATTTTATTGGTTTACATTACTCTTAATTTCCTTTCCTAAACAGGGTATGTAATGCTGATCGTAGAGAGATGCCACATTCACTGTCCTTATACATATGGAGAGATACATAAACAACTTGCAAAACAATTTGTGGTTCTACAGGGTGAAAGGTATGTAATTAAGATAAGGTATTATGTTTTGATGTGATTCTCACAAAATGTAACTTGCAGGAATTATGTTACTTTTTTAGCTGGAGGATCTTGTCTGACCTGGTTATGCCATTTCTGGAAATTCGTAAGTAAAATATGCAAGACTACACCTAATTCAACAGCATTCAATGGTTTTGTGATAAAGTAGATAGGGTAAGCAAAATTCCAGTCTATTTCCCACCAAATGTTAAGTCATACTGATGTTAGGTAAGATACAACAATGGATTTTTAACTCATTGCTTCATAGGATTACTTCTGCACTTTATCTTTGTACAAGTTTTGTCTGCATCTTTGTGGTAGACAGTTCTTGTGAAATGTCTGGCAGTGATCACGTCAGACGTTGTTAATTCATCCTGCTGCATCCAAAAAGTTCTGAGTTGAGTCTTCCAGTCTACAAACAAGAAAGATTGTTTAGGAACATATTTCTGTGATATGTTTTTGTGTTCTTATGGTATTTAGGATCTACACTACTGAGTGGGATTCTTAAGTGTTCATGCAGTACATATTATTAATAATAATAATAATGTTGGAACATCCAAGCTGTCCATGTTACTGTCACTGACAGTGACCACTGCTAGCTGCTTTTGTTGGTATCATGAAAAAAGCTACACAGTGAATTATATTTAATAATCTGTCTATGAAGAAATTTTCTTTCTGGTTTCTATTAGGTTGCTGAAGCTTTCAAGATGATACCCTACTTTGTCATTTACTGGGCTTTCATATTATCTCTTCTAAATAAATAAATATTTGTTT
>JANHGN010006702.1:49006-62024 GCA_024605025.1 Megaceryle maxima | reverse complement strand
TTTATTCTTTTTCTTATGTCTAAAAATGCCTTTTCAACATGCATAGTGTAGGATATAAGCATCTGTAATTTTAAAACTACAATGATTGTATTACTGATCTATTGTCTCTTCAGAAGTAGTATGTTTTCTATAGTTTTCAAAACCTATAAACTATTGTGTGATAAGACTCTTTACTCAAAAAGAACTCCCATTATTTTATCAGGAAAAAAAAAAAAAAAGTGTTTTGATGATATTTTATTTTAGTCCTAAAACTAATTCATATGTAAAATCACTTGTTGCATAGGATGACTGAGGCTGAAATCACTAATATGTTGAGAAAGCACATTTCTATTGTTACCAGACAGTACTAACTATACTTCTTACTACAAAATAATAATAACAAACCTAATCAGCTTTCATTGAGTTAAAAGAGTTTGCTTTTCATATAGCTTAGAAATAAAAGGGAAGGTAAAACTCAGAATATGCTTTGGATATGAAGAAAAAATAAGAAAGTTTTAGCATAATCCCAGAGACTGTGGTATGAGGAATACAGAGATATTAAATGATGTCTGGACATTTCATTCAGTCTCATATCTGCTTCTTCCATGCACGTGAAGGCAAAAGTGAGTGTAATCAAGGGTGTATAATAAACATTTAAGTTTTAAGTAAGCAGAAACTGATGTATAAATATTTTCACCATTATTCTCTTACTGTCCCTTTGGTGAACATACATTAATTCTGAAAAGGCTTCTTTGAGTCACTTACTGAGGCTAATGTATTTAAAGAATAGAGTCTTGTTGTGTTAACTCAAGTGGGTAATAAGGGCTGCTACCCTGGGATCTACTCCAAGAGTAGATTGCAAAATTACAGAAGTGCTATCATGGTGTGAGAGAAGTGAAGGAAAACTCTCATGTCAGGGTGGTCATCAGGAGGATTAAATGAGATCTCCAGAAAAATTCATGAATGATTCATTTGATTCAAACTCAGAAAGGAAAACACATCAGTTTGAGTTGGCTTCTGCCCAAGATATTTCCCTACATTTACTAATCAAAATGGAAAATAAAATTTATTTCAGGTTCAATAATACAAGTTATAGAAATTGCCCAGCATATTTGAGAACTAACTTTCCTTCTTTTCTGAAGACATTTCTCTATTGAGGATTTTGCCTTGTTATGTTATCCTATTATCAGGGGTTGACGTGGTCCTGCTTGAGCAGGGGGTGTTCCAGGTGACCCTGAGAGGTCTTGTCCAGCCTCAAACATTATGTGATTCTGTGCTATGATAGATCATCTTGCAGTGAGCTGTCCTGTATCTCCTCTTTTCTAATTTATGTGAACACCTATCCACTAATCAGAGGAAAAAACGAATGCTAACAATAGAATTGAGCCACCTAAACAAAAACCTCTAATTTAGCTAATTTAGGCTTCTATTTTGTTTTTCCAGAAAGGCAAGTTACTTCTTCAAACTCTGTACCCAAATAATGGCCCAAGCAGATGTCTTTGATATGCTATGAGATCACAAGTGGGCCTCAAAAGCTTAGTTACCCATCCCAGGTATCACTTGCATTAACAAATCTGTAACCTCACTTTTTATTTCCCCCTGCTCAGTCTGTATCTAAATGACTATTCAAGATAAACAAATACCATAGGAGAGTTGAGGGCAACCTGTCATTAAAGAGGTCAAAAGATAAAAATCAGTCATGAATGAAGTAGGTTTTTTATGACAGAGGGAAGAGTGGAAGCTCCAAGTGGTCTTCCACTCCACCCTGTTTAAAAGCAATTACA
This sequence comes from Megaceryle maxima, assembly GCA_024605025.1. Taxonomy (NCBI): domain Eukaryota; kingdom Metazoa; phylum Chordata; class Aves; order Coraciiformes; family Cerylidae; genus Megaceryle; species Megaceryle maxima. Next base: position 60,261 of record JANHGN010006702.1, on the reverse strand, counting down.
CTGCCTACCTTTCAAAATCTTAGTTCAAATTAGAAGCACTTGAAGGTACTGAAAAATAATGTCATTATTTGCTTTTATTACTGCTAGATCAAGAGGATAGCTAACATTTAATCAATGTCTTCTGAAAAATGAAAATTTCTCTGGCATAAGATATGTCTTTGGGGGTTTTTTGTGTGTGTTTGGTTTTGTTTGTTGGTTGGTTTTGTTGTTGTTTTGTTGGGGGTGGTGGTGAGGTTTTTTGTGATTTGTTTTGTTTTGTTGTTTTGTTTATTTTCTTGAGATAGTTGTTTAATAAAGGATTTTTCCACCTGGTGTTATTTGTTGTTTACTGCATATCCTGTGCAGCATATTGAAATCAGTAGAAGATTTATATTCAAATCATGTGATTAAGTCTTACTAATATGTAATTTCAGTTATTACTTTAAACATAAGTGTACCAGCTAGCAACTTTATCTCCAAAGATATTACATTGTGAATAACATTTTGAACTGTTTGTAAACATTACATATGCAGTTTTTTAATGAAGAATCTGGAACTGCAATTCCTGTGTTTAGTTATCTAACATTTTTTTTAATTCCATAACCAAGTCTTATAGAAAATAAATAATCACAGTTTATGTTGAGCAGAATTGAGTAAGACCAGGCTATCATTGAAGAAAAGAACACATTGCTAAAATGAAGTCTGTTAGTTTTTTTGCCAAATTCTTCTGGCGGAATTCCTAGCTTTCAACTTTCTTCTGTTTTTTAACCTGTCAGGACCAATTTCAGAGATGTACACAAGCATGGTCTATAGTGTTATTGCTATTACACTAGTTAGTCTCCCTACGTTATCAATATAAAGTGAGTCTGAAGACAAGTCATATCATGTATATTTGTTCAAATGTAGAAATACTTCATATTTACACCATTCAAATTAATAAATCCATAGTAATTATAAACTAGTTTTGTAAAGTAGCATAGCGCTTCTAGGCCAACCATGTGAAGCTCTGTTTCAAAAGGCTTTCAAATACTATTTATCTATACCACATCCTGCTCAGATACTGAAAAAAACCCCTATGATGTCAGTCAGGTGGCATTGTATGTGTTAGTCCAGTCTGTAATCATATTTGCTTCTTAAAGCATATTTACAGTATTAAATGCACTGCTGCTTCCTTAGAATCAAGCAATTGCTGAATAACAAACGTGAGGTTATATAATTGACTATAAAGTGTGGGCATCGTGTTCAAACTCCTGTGTTATATAGTAAAGACAATTCAATGGTTGGAGCTTAACTAATGATTGGGGTACATCAAATATTCTATACGTTCAGTAAAGGAAAGTACCTGATTTACCCCTTATTTAAAATAAATTAGTCTTCAACTCCCAAACATACTCTATAAATCCTTAACATTTAAAAGCTGACTTCTTTTTTTGTGCATATTGCTCATCTAGTTCACTTGTTACTCCTTAAAATAAATAATTTATAAATAATTGTTTATTTCCTTTCCCGTGCTTTTCCTCAAAATGTTAAAGGATCTCTAATTCATGAAAGAAATATCTTAGACAACTAGTCTGGCAAAAAGAAGGAAATCTCATTAACTCATGTATTAAAATAAAAATAAAAATAAAAAAAAAATTCAAAACCACCCAGACTTCTAAAAATCTACTACCAGAAGTGGAAGAAATTGCTTTTACCTAATGGTGAATTTGCTGGTCAAGGCTTTTCTTCCCCTATCATTTCCTCTGCAAAGTGAAGATTATATCACCATCAAAAGTAATCCACAGTGTGTGATCTTCCTTTTCAGGCATTCTAGAATAGAAATTTTACTAACTTCCTGAAAATGTTCGTGCTTTTACTTGGCTGCTTCTTTTTTTCTTAGTTCTAAAGTTTCTCAGTGACATGTGGCTTCTTTCCTGGAGTTTTTATGCTATATAGGTAGCAAAATAATAATGTAAAGATGTGGAAGCTTTCATTATCAATAACTTTTGATAATTAGTATTTTCTGGAGGTGTTCTGGAGGAAAATTATGGTCAAAGTACTCATGAGATTTAATTTTATTGTTTAACAAATAAATTATGTTTTGTCTTTCCTGCATTTGAAATAATCCCTTTTTGAAATTATATATCAAATGAGCTATTTGGATTAATAATACTATAGTCATCTGCTAGTTAAATTAAATGGAATAATTGGAGGGTATGGCATTACCAGGCTGGGGAAGAATTAAGGATCAGATCCATAAACAGGCTAGAGGCAGAAGTATACCGCACACTCAATCACTGTAGAAGTGATAATAGCATACGTTACCAGGGTACTGCACTCACATAGATACAACCATGTTGCTATTGGGATATGACCTAGGTGAAGTCCTTATTAGTTTCCATTGCAAAGCAAATTTAGATTGTAGTGTGAAGCAGAGAATCTGAGTATGATCTTTATTATTTGATAGGACATAGAAATAGCATAAGAAGGAATAAATATATTTCAAAACTGGGTGCACCTAAAACTTTAATAAGAGATACTTAATTATACAACACTTAGAAGGTACTCCTAATTTTTAATTTTTTTTTAATTACTAATACAGTTCATCTGCTCCAATAAAATTTCCATTAACAATTTTGTCAATGAAAAGTTCTACAAGGCCTGAAGATTTGGCAAAATTTAGCCTAATTAGTCCCAGAATGGGATCTATCCTACCATCTCAGAATTCCACACATGGATATTATTATCCAACACTGACTTCCTAGGATCACTCCTTAGTTAAAGGAGGGAATGGGGGATCTCCAAGGACGAATTCAACTTTTATCCTAAAATAGATGTGTAATTTTAGCCAGATATATTGCATTCTGGAGTTGCCTCTTTCTCTTTCTACCACCCTCTGGTCCTAAATTAAATTCTTGTCTATACAGATTCAGCTTGGAAGCATGTTCTGGCACTTCTAGGGTGCATTTTATCTGATCTGGTTTAGATGTCATCTTTAGAGTGAGATGAACCATGCCCCACAAGTACCTACTTCACTCCATTGACTGTAAACCAGTCTAAATGACTCCTATAGGCAGCTATGTTTGGCCAAATGATTCCCATACGCTGTCTAATATAGAGCACATAGCTGGAGGCAGAGTTAGATCATTTCAGAATAATGAATATCCCCAGTGGTTTATATGCCCCCTCTGGGGCTATATATATCTAAGCATTTGTTGAAGCTGTTCTGATGCATGTCAGCAGCCAAACTGGCACTAAGATCAAGGCAAAGCAGAGATACCCTAAATCACATTTCATATTTCTACTTCTGGCCAATCCTGAGAACAGGTCTCATTCATTGAATCCATACTTCATGAGATATAAGTCTGAACCCAGGATAAAACTTTATCCAAACCCACATTTTGTCACAGAATAAATTCAGTGTTGCATGCCAGACCTAAATTTTATGGCATTCCAGTCTGCAGAATAAAAGGATGATTTTGTGCAAGTTTGGACAATTTAGACATGAAAGCCTAGAGAGTATAGATATAAGTTTGTGGTGTTTTGTGAGGTGAAGGGAAATTTTAGGGGAAATCAGACTGTCTTTCCACAGAACTGCTTGTGAAGACTCACAAAGAGCAGTCTAGTCATTTGCTACTTATTTTCCTAATCTGGTAACACTGAACTGTTAAGGAAGCTTGAGACAATAATGTAATAATGACTTTCATTAGTTTGGAGGTTTTTGACCCCTCATTATGAGATCCCTCATTAACTTCACCCATAGATCTTAAAGCAACATACAAGAGAGCAGTATCATCTTCATATTAGCCAGATAAAAAGCAGAAGGCATCAGAATGTCTCCTAAGGATAATCAGCAGGCCACTGGAAAATTCAGAATTACAGAAGCTGTTTCTTTAAGCTCTAGGCCAAGCTTCTTTATATGAAACAGCATCCCTTACATTAGAACTAATATAAAGTGTATGCACATCCGTTCAAGCATGTCTAAATCATCAGGATGTTGACACGACAGCATTTAATTTTCCAGACTAAATTATATCCCATTTCCATTGCAAGGTGTCTTAAAAGCTGGTAGAGACTATGTTCTCAGGCAATGAATTTCTTTTCAGTGATGTGGAGACTGAGTTTACTCATGAAAAGTTCTAACAGTCACAAGGGCAAGCAGATCCCAGTGTTGCTAATGGCCTGAGTTGTTGCTGAATTGGTCTAATCATCGCTCAATACATTGAATGGCAGACTTCGATGCTATAGGCTACATCCCAAATTTTTTTTTTTTCTTTGACACTGTATGTGTAGGCACAGTTACAATATAATATAATGTTGTAACTTGACTCCTCATTTTAGTTGTCTGTGTTCAAAAGCAAATAGAGAATGGAAATCCAGATAAAACTAAGTGCTTAGAAATGAATAGTTAATGATGAAATAAACAGGGAGTCAGCTGAGAGTGTACTCTGTTACAAACAGGTAGAAGGATAATTACTCTCTGAAGAATTAAATTATTTGAGTAAGAAATGTAAGATATGAATCATGTGGTATGGTAGTAATAAACTCTGAAGATTGCTCAGTAAATGAACAGAATTTAAATAAACGTTCTGTATTTACAGGGCCCTAAAGCTTTGGACTTAACAGCTAAAGAGCTTTGTATTTCATTTTTAGAGACTGCTGAACTAGTTAAAGGAAAGTTTGGAAAAAACATATTTAAAGAGCATTTTAAAAAGTGAGAGCTTGCATGTGCCAAGCATTACACCATGGAGACTTGGAAGGGCCAAGAAATAGCCTTTGCAGAGAGGCCACTTTGCACTATGGATATTACATGCTGCCCCCAGATTCTGAACATAGTCCAGTCACTGTCACTCACAGCTCCATCAATTCTGGTGTAATCTGAACTGGTTTTGGCTGGGGCCACAATACTTTGTTGCTTCCACAACTTTCTATTTTTTGAGATACAGTAAAGCAATCAGGAGATTCTAACTATATTTCACGTCTATATATCCTGAAGGAGTTCAAGGGGGATGAATGGAGGATGTCCCTGTTCCCATATGCCTTCCACATTACAAGGCTGACATTAAAAAGTCATTCTGTCTAAAGTAACTTAAGATACAGCTACACTGTCTTTAAATAAGGCTTGCTTGCACTCAAGGCTTGATTTGAGATTTTAGAGCCCAGTGGCTTGAATATGTTTAGCCATAAAGCCTATACAAGCTAAGGCTTGACAGGGGACATGCTTAGCTTTCCAACAGTAGTATTAACATATAGAACAATACATGGACAATGGAGTAATGAACAATTTGTACTTGAATGTGAGGTGTAAACTAACGTGCAAACTAATACAAAAATGCAGATATATTCTTACCCCTTCTTTGTCATTTTTATACATAATAACACTATGGAATGAAAATTTTAAAACTAAATTTGTTGCATGGAAGCCTTAGACACACTTTTCATCAGAGTTAAAATGTGTTTATTTTATAGAATCCAAATTACAGAAAAAAAAAAAAAAGTCTTTGTATTATAAAAACATTCTCTAGTGTTTAAACCAGAAAGTTTCCATCTGTGTAAGATACAGATAGACAAAAAATAGATAAACTAATGTGTAGCCTCTCCTTTTATTCCTCAGCAATAGCCCATTTATTTAATTCTCCACTTTCTTTAACATTACCTCCTATATACCATGATTTGCAAATCCATCCACAAAAGAACAGCCCTCTCCCCATTGAAGTTATTCATCCACTTCTGCTGTCAAGCCTAGTGTCTCCAGTTGCTTCCCTTACTCAGCTATGTCACATACAGGTACCTGTGGAAAGGGTACATAATGGCATCAGTGTTTATCCTGCCAGGTTCTCCAGCCTCTCCTTACTATTTCCTACCCTTCTTGATTTAGGTTAGTTGTCTACATTGCTAGATTAAAGATAGTGTAATTTACAGTATTGCTGACCTCAGACACTCAAAGGGAATGTATTAGCCCCTGAATAATGATGAGCTTGGTTTTAAAAATATTATTTGCATGATTGTGTTTATACATTTTATTTACTCTGCAATGTTACATGATACTTAACTTTTCAACCATGAGGGCTAAGGTGTTGGGGTTTTTTTATATGAAAACTGAGATTCATATATACAAATATTACTCTAAGAGTTGAAGGTTAGAGAAAACATCAGATATCCCAAAAAACATGATTAAATTGAAATACAGTATTTATTTGTGTTGGGGAGACATCTGTTTGACTACTGAAGTTTTACTGCATTGTTATTTATCCTTCAGGATCCTAGAGCTCAAAGCTCTCCTTTTGGCTGAATTCTTTGTCTACTATTCAAGAAATGATAGATACATACAAGTTGAACCTCTGATTTAGTTTACCACCCTTTAAAGAAGGGGAATGAATGCCAACAGTATCACCCTTTCAAAGTTATTCTATACTTTGGCAATCAGATATCAAAAGAAGTGCTCACAACAGCTTACCAATCTTTCAGCCTCTTTTCTTACACAACAGAAATGAGAACTTGAAACTGGGTGTAAAAGAGTGAGAAAGAGAGAGGATCCCTAACTAAGACTAAAAATCTTGTTGCATGAAAATCCTGTGATGAAGATCTCTGAGGTAAGACTGATAGGTGGACCTGGACCTTGAACATGATACAAAAATACCGTTTTATCTGGAAAGAATGAGACTAAATGGGAAAACAAGCAGCTTACATGTCTAATCACCAAATAACATAATGCTAAATAGTAGTGTTTTCCATTAATGTGATGTATCACCATTACATAGAGAGGATTTAGTACCGGAAATCAGGTGTGCTGGTGCTCTAGTTAAAATCAGCTTTCATGGTTTTCCTTTTTAATGCATATGGTGGGAGAGAGTGAATCTAACAATGTGTTTCTGCAGGTGTCTAACTAAAAAGGGCAACCTGGTAGAAGTGGTTGTAAGCTAGTTTTTTTTTTTTTATTGCCCTCCACCCATTTAATTGAACAAAAATCAGATCTGGATTTTTCTTTCAAGTTTGTCAAACCAATCCTAAGACTTCCAAGTCTTAGAAGTGGCATTATATTATGTGCAACATTAAATATGTGCATGATTATGTTATTGATAGGTTGTTATTTCATTAGGTACAAATGAATAAATATGAGAGCTCAAATCCAAATGGGCAGATTTCAATTCCTGTTCAGAAAAACTTACAGGAAAATCAGTGTATCAGGTTTAATATGATTGAAAATGTATCAAATTTTGTAAAATACACTTAAGACCTTGTGTTTAGGATCTTGTTTGCATTTGCTGCATTGTGCAGCAAAGGTTAGCGGGGGACATCTACGTAGTGCAAAGCTATAGACTAAACGCTTCCAAATAAAGGTTAAAATGTACAATTTCAGAAATTCCTTACACTCACCACAGCTACTTAGTTGTGCAAAGAAAACTTATGTTTGAGAACTTACAAATAATCCTGAATGAAGAGTGTGGATACTCAAAGTAGTAGAAAGAACATCTTTATGTAATTTTCAGAAATGAATGGTCAGCTGATATTTTAAATGATGATATGACAAGATGATTAGACTGAGTGAAGGAAACTTACTTCCAGTATTTGGCAGTGCAATGCAATTTCAATTCAACAGCAGCAGTGTTCTTTTGAGATTTGACCAAAGGGGAGTACTTAAAAAAAATAAAGGTCAAAGTGTAGTGGGCCAGGCTGTGAGACTCACGTAGATGAAATTTGAAATCTGGAGGAGCAGCTTCCATTGCTTTCAGGTTTATTGCCTCCTTTTATTCCATCCAAAATATGTCTGCAAAGATACTCTATCTCACTCTTCCCTTACTTTCTTACATATTAAGTTCCAAGCTTCTCTTCCTCACTTTCAAAATACTTCACAGGTCCACTCCTGGTTGCATCACTGCCATCCTCAGCTCTTCTTTTCTGGCTGCTGTCTTTGACTTCCAAATCCACTGAAAATTCTGCACCTTTTTTACTATACCACCTTGTAGCTCTGGAACAGTCTTCTGATTATTTCAGGCCAAAAATCAGTTCCTCTGCTGCCTGCAAATCCTTTAAAAGTCCTTCATGTTGATCTTTTGGTGTGTCAGGGAATAGACTTTCTTGCCTTGATTTGATGTATAGAGGGATAACTTCCACATGTAATTGCTGGCAGCCCACATCCACATGGGTAAAAAGAGGAGATAATGAGCCAGATTTCATGAATGAAGATATAAGGTGTCTCAGAAAACCACCACAGCTCAGGAATGGAGACAACTACATGATTTTAAACAGGTGGAGTAAAAGCAGGTTGAAAGGGTGTAGGGATACTTATTCTTCTTGTTTCAATCTTGGTTTTATTTAACTTAAACTGTAGCTTACTTTGAAGCCAGCATGAGTCATTCTGATCAATATGAAGGTGACATATAGCAGCTTGTACAAATTAATAAATTACACTGTTATAGCACTTTTCATCAGTGCATGTGAGAGCATTTTACAGGGAAGACAGCTAGATTCTTCCCACTTTGAAGAAGAGGAGACTGAAGTACAGAGACTTAAGATCCGTTTCCAAATCCAGTTCCTCTGAATCCTAGCTTTGAGGTCTATCCACCACAGCATGTTTCTGCCTGTTGTATCCTACTTCCTAGCAAAGCTTTTTAACTGTAGTAGATAACAAGAGAACAAAATTCAGTGGTTAAACCACAAGGTCAGTTTTTGTAGATGTTTATGATGTTTATGAACTGAGCCATAAGGTTCAGAATAGTCTTATAAAGGACACAAAAGCTTTTGTCTTTTTTTTTTCTTTTTTTTTTTTTTCCTCACCAACTAATGGAATTCACATTTTTGTTACATTTGGGTAAATAAATTTCCTAAATTGTTTCTTTCCTTTAAGAATGAAAATAAGTTAGAAAAATTTCCTCATAAAATGTTAAATAAAAAATATCCTTCTCTTCATGGATCCCCATTATCCCCAGTTAGTGAATTGTGCCTCTTGATTTTTAGTTCGTCTGGCTGGGTTCAGGTGGAAAATAATTTTGGTTTGAACACTTTTAGAATCATTTGGAAAAAAATCTCAGGAAAATGAGAAAATCGGGTAATGCTTAACTTGTATACTCACTTATATTAACTTATGAATTCCAGTAACATGGGCAGAAGCCTAAAATAAAAGCACCCATTTCAGACATCTATAAATAAACTGGAAATGCAGCCCTGCTGACAGAAAGAGCTCATAGTGTTCTTTATATCTTGGTTGCCACTGAAGAGAAATTCTTGCCTTTCACTTATGCTTTACAATGAAACTGTGCTCAGACTAGAGCGTTATAAGGTCTCTATATATATTTGGAAAAGAAAACTTGTGGACGACATATGAACAATTTCCTTTTTTTAATACAGAGGGTTGTGTCGGGATTTCCTAAGAGAATGTATTGATGGTTTGATTCAGAAAATGAATAAAGCCATGACCTTTTGAGAACCAAAGGTTAATCTAACAAAACAGCATCCAGAGATCTCAGGAGCCCCACAAAATAGCCTGAGGCAATAACTCACTAAAGAGAATGGCCCAAGTAGGATAAAATCTTTTTATTTTTGATTTTAAAAAAATATATTCCTAGCTGGAATATAGACTTTAAGTCAAGGTTACTTATACTGTCAGCAAGTTGCATATGGGCTCTGCGCTTAGGTCCCCTGGGTTCTCAGGCACTCTGGGAGCAAAAATTAACCATTCTGTGACATTCACTTCTTTTATTACATTTAAAGGGAACACAGATTGTTCAGTCTACTTTGTGGTTTTTATTTCAGTGTCAAAGACAGAGCTATTAACTTTTTGCTGTTAAATATTAGTTTCTAGAATATGAAATTCCTACTATAATTGACAAAGAACTGTGTACAAATTCACTGTAAAAATTAAGCAAGTCAGAGTGCAAGGACAAATCCAGTGGATTTTATTTTTAACTAATGTTAATTAATTATATTTCAATTAATATTTAGCAATATTTAAAGCTTGTGATTCTGAAACATAATAACACTAGTTTTGATAGTGTGATGATATCAGCTAGCAGTTTTGTCCTTCTAAACAATCAGGCAGAGATTATGAATGAAGATAGTGTACAGTTTCCTCAGATACAACTGTCATATTTACTTATATATGATTTCTTTTTAGGTGCTCAAGATCTTTTCTCTGTAGACATAGCTAGGGTTTCTGTACAGGTTTTCTGTTACTGTAGAGTCCCAAATGTTGATGATGATTATTGCAGGATCTGATTTATGCAGACACAATAGAAACTATATATAATTTTGGGTTAAATAGTTGATTTTAAAATTACTATAATATGATTTTATGTCCTGAAATTTTCTGGATAAAAACTTAAAAAATCTAAAGATTTCATGTGCACTTGAGGTTAAAAAAGATAAAAATCTGCATATAGTTAAACTGGAATATTCTTTGTGTACAAAAAATTACATGAATCCCATCTATGTCCAACAACCCTTTGCAGGCTACATTGTTAGTAAGCCAGTAGTTTCCAGTCAATACTGTTTTCACAATGGTGCATTACATAGCCAGGCTGCTTCCATCCCTGCATGCGTTACCTCCAGCTGGAAGAGTACCACCTGCTCTGCTTACTTTTCTTGTCCTTGACTGAATACTTTTTTAAAGTGCCACTATACACTGTGATGCAAAAGAAAAGCATTGGCAAAATGGCTAGATGTAAATAGAGGAACAGATGTTTGCTCTCTGGAAAAGCTTAATCATGGAGGGATTGAGTAAACCAACTCTTTTGGTTTTCAGTTTTGGCTTGATTGCAGTTCTTCATGAAACTCTGTGATTAGTCTTTCTGTGTTATACTTTCACCACTTAAAAACTTTCTTTCCTCACAGATGTTGACAGGAGGTATCAAAACATGAATATAGCTTGAAAGTGTCTCCTGCTATTTCTAGCAAATCTGTGTTAGAGACTTGTTTTCCCAACTTTTCTTCTTTTTATGTTTTTTCTTTTTTTCTTTTTCTTTCACTTTCTTCTTTTGCTATCCTTTTTTTTCTTTATTCTTTTGCTTTCTTCTTTCATTTTCTCACTTCTATCACTCTTCTCTTTTTTCCTTCTTTTTTTTTTTCTATTTCTGTTTCCCGGTGAAAATACAAAAATTATCACTGGCTGCTTTAAATCAGTCTCTTTAAATCAGTTTCTCTACTGTAAATATAAAAATTTTATTAAGTACCTGCAATATGTATCTTGACTTCTTACAAACTACCAATAGGTAGTATTTGTCCAAGAATAGTAATGCAAATTATTTCCAGTAGCTTTCCCAGTCTGCAACATCATATTACCTATCTGGGGTCCATCAATG
>JANHGN010006702.1:28930-48906 GCA_024605025.1 Megaceryle maxima | reverse complement strand
CTCATGATAAACAAACATGAATGAATGCTAAAACTGAGCACTAAAAATTATTGGAAAAAAGTACTTCAGTTTCTAGTTCAACTGCCATAAAAATATAGCCAGCACATAATAAGGGAATTTGGCACAGGATTTGGAAATACAAAAACAACAGGATAGAAAAAATGGTCCTTTTGTGTGTCCCATATTCCTTCCTCTCAGCTGTGTGTGTCATGTAGGGCATTTGGAAGTATGGCCATGTAAAGAACTCAGACTTACTAAGAATGCATTTACTTCACAGAAACGTTCCCAAAGCACTTGAGAAAATATGATGTGTTTTGTGTTTGAAATTGAAAAATGGCACCTAGTATGCAAAGTAGGTTTACAAATCAAGGTAAATGGAACACAGCTTTCCCTTCACTTTGGATTTCCCTTTGGAAATAGCTCATTTACTGTGGTGTTGGGCTTATAAAATACACTTTTTTCTCCCTCCATTTCTTCCTGGAGAGAGAAGAATCACACTGAAGCACAGATCTTATGTCTAAGCCACATTTAGGCTTATTAGCCTCCTCATTATATTTAAATGTCTCATAAACAGGAAAATGGCAAATGTACTTGGCTCCTTGTTTTTTAATTAATTACCCAAGTGAGTTACTGCTGTGAAAGATAATCAGGGAAACAGGACAGTGATGACTTCTGTTTACAAGTAAAAAAAGGTTTCATGCAGCTCCAGGACAAATATTCTGAAGTGGTCTCTGTTTTTCTAACAACACAGATAACAGAAATAAAAGGAAATAGTAATAATTTCATCTATAGTTTTACCATATTACTGAAAAGATGAACCTTTTTTCTGAGTTTCATTTTAAAATTGGTAGACAACTACCAGACTGTCTTTCTGTACAAAGCCCATAGCACATCTCTAAAACATTTATCAGTCTGTCAGATTCAGTGGAAATTGGCTGATGTATTTCAGAGTTATTTAGAAGGCACATAGTCAGACAGACATAGAAATAGCTTTTTGATGTCCCTAGAAATCAGTCAAAAATGCTTGAGTAGATACCAATTTTCATTGTATCAGAAATCTGATTCTTGGGGGGAAAGTACAACATATTACTAACACCTAGTTTAAAAGAAAGTCCATGTTTACCATCCAAAGTTAAGGAAGAGCTAAGCCTATCAGTACTATCAAGATAATTGCCTGGGATTTAATGTACCATTAATGCTTTTAATTGTATAGATAATCCTATTAGCCACATCCCTTTTATTTTTTTCTGTTGGGACTCCTGGGTTAATATTTCATTCATCTTTCAGTATGCTGTGTAACTTTGAAACAGATTATTATGCTTTTTCTGCAGTTATATTTGCCTTAGCACTACACACACATAAAAAATAAATACATAAATAAATACAAAACCCTCCTCAGCAAAAAAAAAAAAAAAAACTTTATGGTATAGCAAATCAACAGCAGAGTGAGGTTCAAGAAACAAAGACGTGTTAGAATGAAATAATTCACTGTGTTACCTTAAGCAAGCTACTGCCATTTGTTCCTCTCTAAAATGGGGATAATGATAAAGGATTTCTTTGTAAGGTGCATTGGGATTTACAGATAAAATAAGAAAAAGTAATATATATGAACTTATTTATTAACATGAATATTTTTTAGTGTTCATAGAAAGTCATAGATGTTATGAATAGACTTCAGTCCCTTTTTCCAATACCATCCCTGCAAACATATCCAGATTCATCAAGCTGGTTGAAAAAATGGAGTATGAAATGCATGAAAGGTGTTGCAGTGCATAGTTTTTTGAAGATTAAAAAGTTTTGATCCTTCAAGTAGGATGAGGTAGAAGAGTTTAATGATCTGACATTATTACTCTTTCAATGTATTTCATTGGAACTGTAAAGAATATCACAGGTAGCCTGACAGGAATAAGATTTGATTATTCATACTGATAAATTGTAATAGATCTGAAATCTGTCTGAATGTCAGATTGAATGGTGAACCTTTTGCCATGTGGTTTGGAAACACTATTAAATTCACTGTCTCAGATGTTGGTCTCGTGATCATTATGGTTGTGCAATATAGAATATGCCCTGTGGCACATTAATTATCTTGGAGGTTAGAGAGATATCTGAACTGTTATTAAAACAAAACAAAACAAAACAAAACAATAAAAAAACCTAAACAAAAACTAAAAAAAAAAACCAAAACCCACAAAATAACAACAACAACAAATAACTTGAGAATTGCCCAATTGCCTAATAGCAAAAGAAGGGATCTGAAAGGAATGCCTTCTGAAAGAATTGCTAATGAGATATAACAACTTGACAACCATTAGAAAGAATTGTGTTCTCTGCTAAGAAAACAAGTGGGAAAAATTTTCCACCATTTGGCAGTCATTAATTATACTGAAGTGTCAGGATATATAGACTTTTAACTTTATGTGGCTTATACTGTGGTAACTTAAGAATAAATTATTTAAACTTTAAGGATTGGAACTTAATGAAATAGGGTAAAGATCATTTCTGCCAAGGATAAATGTCACAACAAAAAACACTGGGGCCTCTGCTGTCTCATCAAACAGACTTGAAGAATAGAATATAAAAAGATTTTTTTGACATGTTAATTTCTTGACAGGTGACTATTTGAGGATTTTGCATTTATGTTATTAATCACTCTTTAATTACTAATCTTTCTATTATATACAAATATAAAAGCCATTCATATGCTTCATAAGCTATTACACTTGTCTTCAACAATGAACTGTGAATAGGTATTATTCAGTGGAATATCAAATACCAGAGATAATTGCTTATAGGTTAAAATTTATTTTAGCTTGATTCTATTTTAAGAATCTGAACTTCCACTCCAGAATGAAAGTTTCCTCACATTTGACTCTAACGTTTTTATTTGGAAAGAAAAAAGAAAAATTCCAGCAATTAAGAATAGTAATGAATTATACAAACAACAATCTTTGCAACTGTCATGGAAAGTAGCATTTAGTTTTAATGACACTAGTATGTTTCCAAAGATGAAGAAGAGAATAAACCCTTAAGAAAGCTTGAGGTGCAGGATAAATGCATGATTTTTCAGTGAGTTATTCCAAATAGGCCTTCTTGCAAGCCCACAAACAAAGTTATTAACTAAACTTCATTCTTATCTATAAAGGTAAACATCCTAAATAGTTGTGACACTAGGACTTTAAATTATAACTGCGAAATGCCTTCCCAACACTCTAGAAAAGCAAACTAGAGAGTAGAAAACAATTTGAGGTTGGAATTCTTAAAATACACTCATGAAGCATTCCATACATTTCATGGATTATGTGTGGAATTTAAATAGTTCACATGCAAAAAATACTACACCTGAATCACACACACAAAAAAAAAAAAAGCCTTTCCCACTCCAAGCCACACTAGTACATTTATTTTTCTTATGGGTTTATAGGGCTTTTTTTTTACACATTTTTCTTTACATCATCAATGAATAATTAAAATATTTCTTTTCTATGTCCAGTGATTGTAAATATCTTTATGATTATTTCATAGTAGTATTGATAATGATGGCAGTTTTGTATTATTTTAATATAATGATCTAGGAAATGGTGATACCAAGGGCTAATCTCCAGCATGGTTCATGAATATTACCACCTTATATACATTTTAATGAGGATTTTTTCTAATATTTTATCTCTCTTCAGATAACTTTGAGAAAAGCAAAAGGATATGAATGCCCTTATAGCCTTCCCACTAGCATCAAAGATAACCGTGTTCAGATTTGATTGTGGGACATTGGAGAGCCTTTGTGGTTGCACATCTTTTCTTAATCAGAATAAGGATATGTTTGTCCCCATTTTTCTTAGTGTTGAAATAGGAGACATATACTTAGTGAAAGCTTTTTACTTTCCAACCACCATGTCCACCTGAATCTCAGTTCTCATCAAATTAATTTGTTCAGTGACAATTAATTTGAATAACTACTTCTTTAGAAAATATCAAGACAGATTTTTAAAAGTATCTTGATAGCCAAAATCATTTTTTAGGTATTTAGATGATAGAATGCCTAATTAGGTACCCATTTATTAGTTATGTAAATAGATTTTTCTAGCTCCTAGTGCAGAGAAGCAAGTCAGGATGATGAAACAAGAGGAAACGGTCAAATAGAGATGATGTGACTCTTACAAGTGTCAGTGGATGACTGAACTGGGAACTATACAAAAACGTTTTTGTCTCTAAAAAACTACCTTATTGCTAAAATTCATAGGGCTACGTGATTACCACAATTTGTAGTTGTAAGCTATACTGGAATAGCAATAAGACCATGAGATGGGTACCAGGAGTAGGTAAACTGATTACATCCCACCCAATGTTACTGACTGTACAGATATTTGTTCCAGTTAAGTACAGGCATCTCAGACATTTAAATTAGAATCTGAGATTCCCAAGGCTCTTTCTATATCAGTGGAGAGACGCAAACCCTTCCCATGGCAATTTACCTGAATCTCTGGCAGGACATTAAATCTACCTATTATTAGCCATACTGCCTTCTCAATGTGCCTACTTCTCTTCCCTAAGCATGGATGAAACCAGGGTGTATAAACTGTTAAATTAGCACCTGCTAGTGTTCATAGCAGCCGTGTGCTAGTGCACTTCAGGTGGGCCATGTAGAGGACAGGTACTCTTACAGGTTTGGGTGGAGGACCTTCTTTCCGTGTTTTTTCCCAGAGCATAATAGCTCACTGAGGTAACACTAGCCCAAATGACAACAGAATGTAAAATGAGCATGATATGACTTCACTGAGGGAAGAAAATTCTTCCTATTTCGCTAATTTCCAGATTTTCTTATTTTACCAGTTTTCAGATTTCCTGAAGAACAACTACCCTTCCTCTCAGCACTGGAGTGTGCTTTCCTATTCACTCAATAAATTGTTAGGATAATAAAAAATAATTACCAGCTTGTATTTGCTTTTAATACTTTAGTGTTTTAGACAGTAAATTCAAGGCCAGGTTGTTCTTAAAAGATGTTCCTGATGCTTCTTATATCCCTAGTCCACTGCAACAGGATATTTAAACATGTTTTTAGAAAATTCAGATGCAATTACATCAAGTATCAAGAAGCTGGAAGTAAATATTTGACAAAATATTTTTATTTTATAAGAAAAATAGTGAATTTTAGAAGGTTTTATAATCTGATTTTTCATTCTGTGAATGTTTGAATAATGTAACAGGAAAATACTGTGTGGATTGATCAGCTTCCAGTCTGTAAAATCTGATAAATTTCTAGCTTCGTGTTTCACCAATTTTTAATGGAAATTAATACAACTCTTCGGAAGATGGGGAAAAATGATGATATAACAGAAAAGATCAAGCTTATTTTGAAAGGACAACTAATAATAGAGTCAACTAGAGCTGATAATTTTATTCTATAGACAGAAACACTGTTCCAATTCTCTGAACACAGGGAGAATTTAATAGAGAGTCATTCCTGTATTTGTCATTCTCTCATCAAAAGCTCACTACCTCTGTTTAAAAAGTGGTACCTAAAGATGGGTTTCTGTCAACTGAAACTTGTGATGCCAATTTAGGCTTTCATACTTCACCTGAAGTCAAGGACCTTGCAAGGACCTTAAAGTATTCATGCCAATATTTGTTGTAATAAGCCTACTTTGTCACTGCAAGTGTATGGGAACTACTGGTCAATTCCTTAACTGTCACAGTCTGATCTGTGTCCATTTTATAGTATCTTTGAAGATATGATTTTGTTCAAAGCTGAGGTAAGAGACTATTTGGTACAGAATAAATTAATTTCAGGAAAAAAATAACCTCTTGTAGAATAAAAGCTTCTGTAAATGTGAATTTACAGTTAAACAATAAATTTTATTTTAAATCCCTTAGCTGTTCATAACTGGAAGGAGACATTCAATTCATGCCGCTAAATTTACTAGTAAAATGAAGTGTCACCGATGTCTTTTTAAATCTTTGAATTATATTATATATTACTTTGAACTATGCTAACCAGTACTTATATAAACCAAATAATGTGGCTTTTATCACCACACAAGGGAGTTTCTGCTATCTTTATATAGAATGGAAAAAGCCAAATGTAACCACAGAATTATGAGTTATGCAAATATATAAGAACTTGATCCAAGAAGTAAACATTTCCAATGTTTGCACAAATAAATATCTGTTTTCCACAGTGTATGAAGTCAGTTCAATAAACATCCTCCTTTAACATTTTATTATTTTTTGCAAAATTCCTTGTAAATTTTGGATCACTACCTTCACAAAACACTCCTCCGAACCAACAGCTGCTGCAAGCTGCTGTGTGCATATACTGTAAAGGCAATTCTCTGCTGGTAGTACTGAACAACAGTGTTTTTCCAATGGCAAAAGAGTGTAGGGAAGATTGCAACACTGGCAGGCAAAGAAGACCAAAGGCCTTCAATTAGCAGAATTGTATACACCCCAGCTTGTTGAAGGCTGTGACAAATTCTATAAACTTGGCATTGCAGACTTGGCATTAGATGTACGCTGTCAAGTATGAAAGGTACGGGCATATGGTAAGCACTCAAATATCTGATACACAAGGGTATGGGAAGCAGCTATGCAGAACTGGTAGCAGATGCACTTGTATTTAGGTCCTATGGAAAGACACACAACTTTAATGACACCTACTAACATTTAAGCTATGCAAGCTTACATAAATTCCACCCCACCTGTAGAGCTTTCTGTGTAATCCCCTTTTCTTCAACATCTCAAGATAGTCTTGTCCTCTCTGTATAATTAGATTGCTACAGAAAAGGCTATTAGCTAATCTAATTCCCTAACCATTTAAAAATACATGTTTCTTAATAAGAGTTGGCTGATGTAATTAAAATTGTCCTTTTGTGTTGCATTGGTCTAAGGAAATAATTGGGGTCTTTTTTAAGAAAATTTTCAATATATTCTATGTAGTTTTCTTGTCTTGATGTCTTTGTAGCCCTCTTTTCATTATTGGTTTGGGATTTTTATTTTAGTTGGTTGCTTGCTTGCTTGCTTTATTTTCTTTGGTCGGTTAGTTAGTTTTTTTGCACAGGAAGTTCTCTTCTAAATAAAAGAACTCATTTGAAAGGAGGCTAAGGGTGCTAAGGATTCAAACGGAGCAAGAAGCCATCTGTTTGTGCGTGACTGGCAGATTAATGACATTTTTTTCATCCTGACCCTGCAGTTTCTACTCAGATAAGCTATTGCAATGGACTCCTTGGAAATTTTGTTCAAAAGATCTCAAATAATTATTTGTTTGTTTTCTTAATCTAGCGGGTTATATTACGCAATTATTACTAGGTATCCTTCATCAATGATAATAATTTGCCCCTAGAAATAAGATGACATAACATGAGAACAGGTTATGGTGGAAATGACAGACTGAAAAAGGCACAGGAAAAAATTGCAAGGTAATTCAGAAATTATATTCAACAACAGCGGTCATTTATTGCAATGTTTGGGGCATATAAAATAAATTGATTTCTTAGATTCTAACTATATACAAACATTTGCTACTGATGTGATTAGTAATGTATAAAGACAGGGAAATATTAAACCTGCTCATTTTTTACCATATTCCATGGATGGATCATCATGAAGTACCTGATGTGGTTCCCTACCACCAGATGATGTAAAATTCATTCAAATAAATAGAAGGATTCATAGTGATTGCAGTGTCTTTGTATTGAGATCATATTGGCTTAGCAGTTGCAAAAGTTGGCTCTTTTCAAGTTATCTAGTATGAAGAGGTTTATTCTAGGCCTGTGTTTATTCTAGGCCTGTGTTTCTTCTTTTTCTCATACATTCTCTCAAATGGTTGTCTATATTCTTCCAAGACTAGCTTTTTTCCCTGCTTTCCTGCCTTAACCAGTGCTCGACAAAATTCTTGTTGCTTTTCTCGGTGTGGTCCACAAATTAACCTTTTTCATTAGTCTTGTTCAAGGACCTTACCACTTTCTAAATCTTAATACCAGGATGAATTAAGTCATATATAAGGCATGATCTGACCCTACAATTTGTGTTGTGTTACAGTCTTAGTTCTATTGCATGTATAATGGTGAGCACCACATGCAGAGCTGGGGAAAACCAAAAGTACAAGAAAGTTGATACATATTTTAAAAATATAGATAGGTACAAGAACTATGGTAGTTTCTAGTGATGTAAGGGTAACTATTACACTGTTACTGGATAATGCAAAATTCATTTAAATAAGTGGAAAGTGGTTTCAGTCTGTGAAACATTAAAAAGTCTGAAAAAAAAAAAAAAGAAAAAAAAAGTCATAATGAAAACCAAGAAAACTGATTGTCTCACTGTGATAAATTTACAAAATCTATGATTTCACCTGAAACCACGAGACCTTGAAAATACAGGAATAAGACCTTAAGTGCCTTAAGTGTAATAGAGAGATAGCTCTAGAAGGCTCTTTTCAATATTTCAGAGAGGTTTGTCTATTTTTGGTATTTTATGCTGTATCTTCCCATGTTAGTCTCTCAAACAAATGTAGAGGTCAGAGCAATGCATTCCCATTTCAGTCACACCTTTGCCTTTAATAGTCCTCATTTCAATTTGTCCACAATTCATTGTTAAGATGTGTTTACATTTTCTTTAGACTTTTTCTGTGAGGCTAATTTTATTGAACAGCTACAAGTCTAAGAAATGTGGTAACAAAACCTGGCAAGATATTAAAAAATAGTTATAGCTTCCAACTAAGGGATTCACTGTAATTTACATTGTTATCAGAGAAGATTTTCAATTCCCCAAGGAGACGTTACTATTTGTAGGTTTTTACCTAAAAAAAAATTTCAATATTCATGCACATAAATTAACAGAATGAAACCTAGAACTACAGTGATGTGTGTTTATTATACCTCACAACTACATTTCTTGTTTTCTTTCCATTCCTAGCTCTTCCCAGTAATTTAGCATTAGGCAGAGGTAGGTATATGTCTGAAGAGAACTTTTGTTTCCTATTTGTATCACTGATATTTTCTTTTTTTTTAATTTTCTATCAGTGGTTAATGAAATCCATGGTTTCTTTCTGCCATTCAAACAATCCCCTACAATTTCATCTCCACGTTAGTGACACAGCACCTTGCAGCCAGAGGGCCCTCTGTACACAAGTTAGGCAACAAGAATTTTTCTTATTCACCTTCTCTTTTTATCCCCAAGCATCATTCTGCATTGCTGTGATTTCCCTCTGTGGAAACAGAGCATATTATTGCACTAAACCTAGCAGAGAATATCCATAACTATTAAATATTAACTAAATATGAACAACCTTTTATAGATTGACTTAGAAATAAATAATAGCTTGGACATTTCATCCCTGAATTTTCAGCAAAGGTCATAGAATCACAGAATAACAGGTTGAAAGGGACCTGGAGGATCACCTAGTCCAACTTCTTAAGGTTAAAATAATAAAAAAAATTTAAAGTTAGTTTAAATGAGATGGCCCAGCACCCTGTCAAGCTGAGTCTTAAAACTGTCCAACGTAGGGGAAACCACCTTGGGAGGTTATTCCAATGTCTAATTGTTCTCATGGTGAAAAATTTTCTTTTGGAATCCAATCAGAGTCTCCCCAGGAGAAACTTGTACCCATTACCCCTTGTCTTTTCCATGTGACTCCTAAAAAGGGAGTCTCCATCTTCATGGAGATTAATTAATTCCCCTGAGATCAGTTCTAGCACCCTACAAACATTCATGAATTTATCCTTAAAACAGACCTTCAAGTTTATAGGTAGGTGGTAAGGCAGAAAACAAAGACAATTTATACAGACTCAGGAAAACTGTGACAGAACAGAAAAATAAAGGAGGATCTTACACCTTTTAAATTTTTCTCTATCTTGTAGTCACAGGACATCAATTTTATTAATAAGAATGTTAAGCAAACTCTTCAAACATCTTATAAATCACTAATACTTTCATGAAATATTTCATAAAGTCATACTGAATGAGCATTTAATTTAGTGTAGCCACTCAATATGTACCACATACTCTAAAGAATCATTATATCCTGTGTGTACTATGCCCTGTCATAGGTCGTGGTTCACACTGTTGCAGGTGTGGGCAGCACCCCTAAAAGTGTCAGACCTGGTCCCAGTAATGGTATCAGCCAGAGCCTGACCTGCCTGAAGTTGTTTGTTCCTCTTTGTGAAGAAAACAAGGATGAAAATATGTCTTCAGGAAGACATTGGGTATTCCTTATGTGCCGTACAAATTCAGCATAGACAACTGTAATTCTCCTTTACCAATGAAAGGGAAATGTCTAATGGAAGGAATAAGAAGAGGTGACTGAGCTGATCTTGATCTCCAGTTTTGTCAGATAAGATGCTGGCAGACAGCCCCTTTCTGTTCCATCTGAATTCTGTCCACTGAGGACTATAAGTTTCTTGTCTTTGCTTCCCATACAATGAATTCTAGGTGCTGCAAGTTACATTAATTTGCAATGATCAATAAAAGAAGCGGCACTTCAAAATGTAATTGTCTCAACAGTTGTGCAATGTTCTTGAAGACCATGATCTTTATATTAGGTAAAAATAAAATGTGATTCTGAATTTTTATAGAAAAGATTTTGCTGTTTTCAAGTTGAAATGCTTTAGGAAGTACAAACTCAGCAAATATATTGCTGACTTACTGAGTTAATCACCACACTTCAGATATATAATTCACATGTTATAAATAGCATCTGCATCAGTATGTCTTTTGTATCTACTTTTTCTTAAAGGGGCTGTGACTGTCATTGTTAGCTGATACATTTTTGGAAATAAGTCCATTTTTGTTTGATTCAAACAAAGGAGAACACATCAATTTATATTACAGGTGCCTTTATGTCTTGAACATTGTTTCATAAGGTTGTTTGGTTTAAGGAAAAAAAAAAGTAAATCAACTTGATTTGATACTGTAAATCTTCAGTGCAAACATAAATGAAAAATGTGTTGTGAGGTTAATGAAGGCTGAGCTCTTATGGATTTGTGTTTTTAGTAACCAAATCTTCCTGCAGCAGGACACAGCAAGCAATTGGGAAAGATTTCATATGTGCTACTGATAATCCAGAAGTACACACACTCTTTGTTGCTATGTTGGCAGGCCAGCCATCTGTCTGAGTGCAATATATAGTTCCGTCTATCTGATCTCTGAGTCTTATCTGTCTGAATTTGATCTCTCTCTCCCACAACAGCACTGCTAATTCGAATCTCTTTCCAATAGGCAGATGGCTACTTTCACAAAATTTGCAGGATTTTAATGGTTTTTAGACTTTCTGCTTCTTTCGGATTTGTTTGAAACATTCAAAGGTGATTAGGAAGAGAATGTGGAGAGACAAATTAACAGATGGATAGGAAGGCAGCTAATGCAAATGCACATACCTTGTTTCACAGGGAAGTAGCAGCAGCTCAGTAATGGCAAAACAGAATTGTCAGTCATTAGTGAGATTAGAGAAATATCCAAACTTTTCCAATTCAGCTCATGCAGATATGGGGCATGTTGTAATAGGTAATTAGTAAGACAAACACCTAAAGATGCTTGGGAAATAAGTGCAGGTTACAGAATACAGACTTAAAATGTTCATAAAATGAAACTGTCTTGCACTGCATAAATAGTTCAAAATTCCTAAACATTAGGATTTTAATAGTTTAATATGTGGCATCATCTTTGTCATGTAGATAGGTTGTAAGGGGGAGGGAAATGAGACCTCCTTAGGGAAGTGAATTCCAAGGATCAAGATACAGGACTGGTTTGCTATGTGTCAAAGGTAGCTTTGTGTTGCAGTTTAATACCAGCTAGGAAAAGAATGGGAAAAGTAAAAGTGAAAAAATTCATGGGCTGAGATAAAGAGGTAAAGCAAAAACTGCACATGCAAGCAAAGCAAAACAGGGAGCTCATTCACCACTTCCGTCAGCAGACAGGTGTTCATCTATCTCAAAGAAAGCAGGACTCCATCACATGTAACAGTTACTTGGGAAAGCAAACACCATCACTTCAAACATCTTCCCCTTCCTTCTTCTTCCTCCAGCTCTTTTATGCTGAGCATGACATCATATAGTATGGAATATCCATTTGGTCAGTCGGGCTCACCTGTCTCAGCTGTGTGCACCCCCAGCCTACTCATTGGTGGGGTGATGTGAGGAGCAGAAAATATCTTGGCTCTGTGTAAGAACCGCTCAGAACCACCTAAAATATCCCTGAATTATCAACACTGTTTCAAGTGCAAATCTAAAACACAGCCCCATACTAGCTACTATGATGAAAATTAACTCTATCCCAGCCAAAATCAGCACACCTGGTTAATGAAGTTTTGATCCAACAGGCTCCTTAGACAGAAGAATCAGATGAAGGGACTATTCTTCATCCTGCAGAGTCCCTGATGTAGAGAACTATGTAAAGGAGGGTGGATTGCAGGACACATTGCTGGTATACACAGAAAAGTTCCATACATTTTCTTCTTTAAGAGAAGCCCTAGGGATCCTCTAGAATTGGAATCATTTGAACAGATAATGTGGGGATTTTTTCTCCTAGAAGGTAATTTACTGACTGCATAGTAAAACTGAGCTCTACAGTCACTGTAACCTGAAGCAATTAGCCTTGAGTTCCTCACCTTGCACTGTATGCATAAACATTTAGGTGGCCATGGACAGAGGCTCCAAACTCACATTGATGACTTACCCATTTTACCATTAAGGTGACTACTGCCATTAGGCCATTAAAATAACTTAG
Source organism: Megaceryle maxima (assembly GCA_024605025.1). Taxonomy (NCBI): domain Eukaryota; kingdom Metazoa; phylum Chordata; class Aves; order Coraciiformes; family Cerylidae; genus Megaceryle; species Megaceryle maxima. The sequence continues at coordinate 36,192 of JANHGN010006702.1, read as the reverse complement.
GTGTTTGAAAAAATAAGTCTTACTCCTAGTCCTACTCATGTAATTAAAGCTTTACTATATACATCTTGATCTATGTAGCCAATGCACATAACATATTGCCTGTGAATCTAGTCATAAAAAAATACTGCCTTTTCTACTCCTGTTTTCTTTTTTTTGTTTGTTTTTACTTGCACTTCAATAACTTCTAAAAGAAGAATAAATTTAGAAAGTAGAGGCTAGCCTGTAATTCTCCCAACTGACCCTTTTCTGTATTTGTTGCTCCTTTGCCTACTGTCAGTCATTTCTTAATGTCTTGGTGGTTTCTGATTCTTATTAAATAAACATTGTAACATATCATTGAGATCGGTTTTCATATTTCATTTTATGAAATATAGTTGGCATGCATAATAAATATAAGTTTTATCTTGGTTTATGTGGAAAAGCTTATGTCCCTTTAAAATACTAGATGTATTTTGTTAATTAAAAACTGTGCTGCAGTAATGTATCATCTTTCTAATAAAACACAGACTGTAAAGTATATATCTGCTTGTTGTCTTCACAGTTTCACAGTTGTTGAGAGAAAGCATTTCTTCTTTAGTTCCAAATCACAAACTGCTGGAGAATATTTCCAAAACTATGGATTCAACTGTCTTCTGCTGGTTTTGCAGTGGGGGGGAAAAAAAAAAAAAGCTTACTTTGATTATACTATACTTTTTTATGATAATATTTATGATTCAAAGTTTCAAAACAGAAAATACCATCAGATTAAAGGGTTGAGGAGGGTACATGCTTCCTTATTATTCATTTTATAACTCAGGCTAGTTGGTACAATCAATAGCTTGCTAAAGTTCTATTCCTGTGAAGACCAAGGTTTAAACAGCAGCATAGAATGTAATGCAGTAAGGCATGAGCTTCTTAACATGAAAAATAGCTTTGATAGAGCATCATTAATTAAAAAACAAAATTCCTGAAGTTTCACAAATCATGCAATTTGATGATAACAATTTAATTTCTTCTTCAGAGGGCTGGAACACTTCTGCTATAAGAAAAGGTTGAAAGTTGGGGTCATTCATCCTGGAGAACAGAAGGCTCTGAGGAGCTTTATTGCAGCCTTTTTCTACTGAAAGGGGGTTTATAAGAGAAATGGGGACAGTCTTTTTAACAGGGCCTGTATCTATAGGAAAAAGGGGGATAGCTTGAAACTGAAAGAGAGTTCATAGATTCTCTATGATTCTTCTAACAGGCTCTTTGTATTTATTTGGAACATTACATTCCACTATGTATTCTTTCTTGGTATGAATTGACACTGTCAATTTTATATGAAGAGAAACATTGAGATTTATGTCATGTGAAGATTGGTAGTAAACACTGATGATAAACATGCTAGTTCTGATGACTCGCTAAGACAGCTTCTACTTCATAAGATTTTTCTAGAGAAAGAATAAAAATGAAGGATTGGAAATCTTTCAAGTAAAAAAAAATGTAGTTATCACTAGAGAAAATGGTCCATCTGTATTTTCTTTGTCATGATTCTAATGACAAATCCTTGCTGAGGAAGGCAGAACTTCTGACCCTCTGAAGTGAACATTTTTCATGTTAAAGCATACTGGAAAGATGGTTGCTTAGACAAAGACCTTACGAATTTAACTGCATTTGGCTAGATGTGTTTTCCAAGGCCACATTTTCCCATCTGCTGAAACACAAGAAAAGTATACCAGAGATCAGAATCAGTTATCATATATGATCATTTGAAAAACTGAACAGATTTCGATTAACCAGTGGTTCTATAAACCACTATAAGTATCTGTGCACCATGAGAGGAAAATACTCTGCTGTGCTGATGGATTAGAACTGTTCTTGGTTTGGATTTTCTCAGCAAAGGAGGCTAAAAATAGATTGGGTTTCATTTGCATTGTTTTGTTCAAAGTTAACATATTTGAATATTATTAATTAGGCAACTGTTTAAAAATTCCTGTTAAGTAGAGACCCAAGGAACACAGTGTTTATGCATAGTCAGTACTAGTAATTGACACTGTATCTTTAAGGAGTTAATCCAAGGTAATATAGAGCAAGTTTAAGAATTTCCTGGGTTTTCTTTCCTACACTGCCCAGAAGCTGGACTTCCAGCCCAACAGATGGTATCATACTTGACACCAAAGCACAAATGTACACATGAAATCTTTGGCTTAAATAAATACCCACTTGTAAGCAGATCAAATATCCCATGTCCTCATCATACAATAATGTTTTTCTGATTAATTTTGGTCCATATGATGTGCCAATGGTAATCAACTTTCAAATTGTTACTGGACTTGTGAAGCAATGAGAATAAGCTCAACATTCTTCAACTATATTATAAATGTGGTTTTTTATTTGTATTGACTTGTTAATAAAGCATCCCTATCAGTTTTGTAGTGCCATTGCTTTTTAATGTAGCTGACTTCCCATGAAACCTACCAGCTGTGGGTGAGCAAAGGATAGCAGGATAATAATATATGTCCTCTACATAAGCCACTATAGGTGGTAATTAATATTTTCTGTTACATGTCAGGGAGAAAAATTATTATCTTAAGGGACAACTTAAGGTTAGGTTTTTTTAAAGGTAGTGCTCATCATTACAAATCAGCTACTGTGGATCCAGGTTCTGATCCTTTTTCTGTTTTGGAATCCAGAATCTCACTCAACGACTTCATGGAAAATGCTATGCAAGATCTTAATGTCTTTTTCTTTAATTAAAAGCTTTCATAATTGACCATTCCAGGTTCTAGAATTACCATTTACCAGATATATCTTTATGATATTTAAGATATTTTTCTAGATACTTTAATTATCAAGATTGCATGGTGGTGTTTCAAAAAAAAAAATAGTTCAGATAATTGTTTTGTGGAAAATTACATATATCTCATTATCAGTATGGTTTTCAGTTCATGTGTGATCCTCCTTTAAATTTGTTGGGCATTTCCCTGCAATAATGTGGGGTTTTTAATTGCTCAGAGGAACACTTAGGAATCATTTCTTATGGTTACTTGGAGTAAAAATACTTCTACAGATTTAAAGGAAGGAAACAAGCCCAGCAACATTTATTTCATTATTTTTAATATCAGGAAATATTTTCTGATGTATTTTTTCTATTTTATAGAAATAATTTCCATCTATTATTAGTCCCTTACCAAAAGATGAATGAATCTACAACTCAAACCTGTTCAAAGAGATCAGCTCTCAGCAGTGGTCACTTGGAAGTCAAACCAGACATTTTTTAAGCAGCTGAATAGGAGATGTGATTATTGTCAGATAAGTTAAAAGGGGCTAATCCACTGAGAAGTCATTCATAGATCACATTTAAATTCTTTCAAACACTTTTTAAAAGTATATTCCCTCATAATAATTCTGCTGTTTTACAGGAGTTGCAGCTACATGTACAAGCAGAATTCCCTTACTATCTGTGTTAGCATTCAAATTGCTGAACTAGTCTTTTCCTTAAAAACAGAAGAAAGACCTTGTTAAGACATTAAAAATAATCTCTTCAAAATATATTACTTTCACAAGACCATTTTTTAAAATGTTTATTCTTTCTAGAAGATCTTCTAAATTACAAAGCAACCCCACTCTAAAACATGCACCTGAGAAAGCAGAATTGTGACTTTGGTGGACAAATTCTAATATAAGAAAGACTATTTTCTTATTCATAAATGCATATACATTTAACATAATTACTTTGAAGAATCTATTTTGAGGAAAAATATTAAGAGTGTAAATACTCTTTATGTCAAATGGAAGCTATCAGAAGATCAAATTAAATAAACAGATGGAAAAAATCTAATTATTTTAAACTGTTCTTGGTTTAAGGGTAAAAATAACAGTAGTTATGTACAGAAGATACTTATGAAAAAAAGCATAGCAAACATTACAGGGCCAAGCCATGCCCTTAGATGTCCTTGTGTTACTTACATGGAAGTTTTAGTGGGAAGACTGTCATTGTCCAAAGTGGATTATGGCCAAAATAAAATTAATCCACTTTGATGTATTGTTATAATGTTTTCAAGAACAAATAGTGAAATTCAATTAAGAAATATTGCTGTCTTTGCTGTAGATGTATGATTCAGTCACCATTGTTCTGTATATAAACAGTAGACATTTATAGACATATAATTTTCATCATAAAACATGAAATTATATTATTTAAGTCCAAGGTATCTACCCAAAGTAATGATAACCAGTTTGGATGGAGATGATGGAGTGCTTCAGTTGCCTTTCTACAGTCTAATCGGGCAGAGAGAGGTTTCCTTTCTTCCTACAACCTTTGCAAATCTGCCTTATTAAAAGATACTCAGACAAAAGACTTCATGAAGAAGAGGAGGATTTAACTCTTAGTTAATATCCTGCATATCACATAGACTCTGGAAATTATTTATTTTGAACTGAGAAGAATGAAAAGAAAAAAATCATTGTTAATTATTACGGTCATATCTGGCTAGACATGTGTATGCTGATATTTCGTATTTAAAATCCATGGTTTGAGGGACACCTCCAGAATTTCCACTTGGGAAAATGAAGAAAATGCTTTTCTTATACTTTGTGTATCCCCATCTTTTAGGACTTTCTCAATGTATCTGCAAAGACATGGTTAAGTGCTAGTAAGACAAATAAATTGAACAAAATTATTATGCATTTGATTATATGTATTTGATTTGGAAAGGACAGGGAAGTGTCTATTTTCTCCTTGAGGATTCTTTGAACAACTAACTTTCTAACTATACTAATATATGCGGCCATTTAAAACCATACAGCTGGCTTTTTTGTTGCCTTTGCATTGTATTGTCAAACATAAATTTTGTGATCCCTCCTCTGTTTTCATCTTCTGTCCCAAAATGTGTCTTAGCAGTGTTGGAAATTGTTCTGATTTTCACAGTATCATGATGCTTAATATTAAGTTCATTGGCTAAAATACTTTTTGAAGAATCCTCATTTATGACAATTTCCAGCCCTTGTTCCTACAATTGTATAATCAAAGATTGAAAAATGTCTTTGAAAGTCATGAGGCCACCCCCAACAATCAAAGTGGAGCTAATTGTAAGCTACCTAGCTTACATTGCCCTGCTTTCTCTCTCTAAAGATGAACAAGTGTATTCTCTGAGTTTCTACTCACATATCATGTGCTTCAGCCCCCTAATCACCTTGGTGGCCTTCCCCTGGACTTGCTCAAGTGAAAACAAGAAGAATATAAGCAAAAGATAAACTTACTGCTTTCACTGTTTCTTGGACATAAACTGGTTGGGGAAGATTTCTGCACTACATAGATTTTAATTTCAATATACTCTCTTTCCATGTTGGAAATCTCAGTGCTTCCATGAAATAGAAAGCACAGTGAACAAGAAGCTAACATGCTGGTTTGGGTAAGATTCCTGCCTGTTACTCTGAAGGAAAACACATTTCCTCAGATGTTCCCCTTTGTGATTCCATTTATTTGTTGTACTTTTTCACATGTACTGTGACTCTATGGGGTCAAAGCTGTTTGATTCTGCCTCAGCAGCATCTAGTTATATGAAGCCATGCTCTTGCAACACTGATCTCAATACTGTGGCACTGCTTTCCCTCCCCCTCATCCCTTGTTGCAGAGGTAGAGTAAGTAATGCCTCAGAAATGTGTCCTCTCAGCCACGGTGTCTCCTGAAGCTCTCCTGGCTTCCATGCCACACATTCCAAGTGCGTTAACACACTCCCCAGCCTCAGCATACAATTAATAAAAGTCTACAATTCCTGCTATGAACAATTACTGAATCTCTCTGCTCAAAATATGCTCTGTTCAGCTGGAGTACCCCACTCAGAGTTTATTAAGACTTGGCTCTGTTATCATCTGTTTCCCAGCCAGGAACTGTAAGAGTTATGACACAGGAGGAAAACTAAAAAAGCAGAACTGACACTGATTTCCATGTGTGCATGATCTTGCTCTAAAGACTAGTAACATAGCAGCAAGGTTAGGATTTTTTTTCCATCTTTTCCCCCCCCCCCCACTTATACAGCCTTATTCATCTTTTTTTTTTTAAGATTGTAGTTTAAGTTGTATGCTTCCTTCAGGGCATTGTGCTTATAGTCAAAATACACGATGAGTTCCCAATACCTTGTTCACAGTACTCACTTCCAAATGTATTATGCTTAGGGTAGTTAAACCCTGATGTAGCATCTGGTTTTGATGGAGTTTCTGCTTTTATTCATTAATGCTGTTGGTATGACCAGGTCATCATGTGTGACTTCACTGGATATTAAACAGCATGGTTTAATTGGTTTATTTTATATCTAAACCTCAACATCCCCATTTCACTCTTTACAACACTCTTGTGTAACTTTCTTCAGTAACATCAGTCAAGAGTAAGCTGATTTTTAGAAATGCATTTTATTTCTACTCATGTTCCCTTTTCATGTCAATATGATATTATCCTCTTCTAACCTTACCAGTGGAGCAGAGCTACCAAGTTATGTATGAGCATTCAGACACATAACATGATAATAGCAAAGTCTCAGCCAAACTCCCACTCCCTGGACACTTGTGTGCTCAGGGTAGTCATCAAGTCTCATTAACCACTTAATGAGACTACTGTGCACTACACAGGACAATTTACAGGTAGTTCCATGCTCAAGAAGGTGAACAGTCACAAATGATAGAGCAGCAGATGGTGATTTAACATTTACCCTTCTGACAATTTGGCAGGTATCTGTCTCAGCTCAGAATTCAAAGCTATGTAACGTCTCAAAGCTTTCTTTTTCCAAGAAGAAAAAAAGTAAAGATCAACTTGGCAAGATACAATTTTCTTCTTACACTACTCAGAGAACCTTCTGATAGTGAAGCTGAGGCTAAAACCCTTTATTAAAAAGATATCTTGTTTTTATTACTTAACTTCACTAACATCCCTAACCAGCTTTTACTGTGAAAAAGAGACACATTGAATCAGAGCGAGAACTTACTAACATATTAACTTAGTTATTTATAGCAATTTCAGAATCTGCTTATGAGAAAAAACAAGCTCCTGAAAGAAAAAACCATAACTGTAATGGTTCTATCAAACCACACAAAGGTGAAATATTTCCCTAGTACAAAATTTTAGACCTTTTCCATCAGACACAAAGTTTGACTCTTTCAGAAGTAATTCAACAGAAGCTTAAGACCTTAATCATGCTCTTTCTATCAATCTAAACCCTCTTAACAAAGCCTGCCTGCCTGCCTGCCTGCCTGCCTGCCTGCCTGCCTGCCTGCCTGCCTGCCTGCCTGCCTGCCTGCCTGCCTGCCTG
>JANHGN010006702.1:10633-25358 GCA_024605025.1 Megaceryle maxima | reverse complement strand
TTGACTTTAATGCTCATTTGTCTTTATTTTCTAGGTAGACTTTGAATCATCAAAGCACTTAATCAAAGCCCTAATTTTAAACTTAACAGTGTTAAGCAGATGTTTCAAAGTAAGGCAGTTTGTCATTGTATTTTGTTAAATTGGAAAAGGATTATCAGATAGCATGATGTGATATGTCATGATCCTTCTCTTAAGGCACATGGAATGAGACAGCTGTATCTTTGCTATAGTGTTTGTAAACAGCTGTCCAACACAATCATTGCACCAGATGCATCACCTGGCAAAAGTACCCATATATCAGGAGACAACTAACATTTTCTACTTCAGCCACTGTCTTCCTTCTACCCCTCAGTGGTTTCTACTGATATAGCCACCAGGTTGAACCAGCTCTCTCCACTTTCCTTTTAGCCTGTCAACCTTGCAGTCAGAGTGTGATTTCAGAATATGTAGGCATATTGAGACTGGTATAAATTAGCTGTCCCACATACTAATAGACATGACCTCATAGGCAACACAAAATGGCAAAAGCATTGCATGGCTGAACAAATACTGCAGGTCTAAGGGCACAATATTCCATATCCTAGGTGTATGACAAAGTCAATTAAAGGTAGTTTTACAAATATTTCAGTATGCATTCAAGCCATGGAACAGTCATACTATAAGTATATAGTATTGAAAAAGATTAAGGAACAAACTGCTTCCTAGAAGATGGCAAATATGAGCTGCAGTAATGAAAATCATAGTTTAAATAAAACCAAGCTGTTGTGGGCCCAACCCAGAATCCTTTCTCTACAAACAGCTTGTGCCAAAGTCAGTGGGAGAGCTTGCCTTTACAAATATGGAAAGATCATGTCAATTCCTTGCAATAATAGTCATTACTCTTTTAAAATATGTAAGGAGTAATAGAAAAGCAAACAGTGTTTGAAAACTAGTGTTACTTTTACCCCCAGTGTAGGAAATTTGAATGCTGTCTATTTCTTCAAATAACAAAATTCATCATTTTTTCACTCTATAAAATAATTAAATCTTTTTGTAAACTTTCATATTTGTTTTCTTTATTCTTGTTTCTAACCTGAAAATCTGTAAGTCTTTTGTTTGAAAAACCCCACAACATTCTTTCACATATTCTTCCATTAGTGTGACTCCAGACATTGTTTCATCAGCCAGCGAGACAGATAGATGTACATGTCTTCCAGTGCGTCAGGGTAGAGGTCCTGCCTAGACTATCACAGATGAAGATGGAAGCATAGCACATAGGGTAATTCCATTTCTCCAGGCCTTGAATATCCCTCTTATTTTCCACCCTTTAAAGAAGAATAGCTATTCTGTTCTCCCATACTTCTAATGGCCTTATTTTTCTTTTACTAATATACACACAAAATCTACTGAGTACTTCAGATCTCTAAAGGTTTTCTAAAAGGGTCATTTTATTTAGCTTTCCAATCCTTTCATATTCCTGTTCATAAAATTGTTAGGTCTAAATCCTGGACTGTTTCAAGTCATCGCCAAAATTTATGATGAGTACATTTACAGCTGGAGTTTCAACCTATTTTTATATTGGATAAATATTTCATGAAAGACACTGCATTTAGCAAAACTTCTGACATGTTGGTACACACTTTTTATCATCTGATTTTGTTTTTCAACTTCTTTGTCTGCCACAGGTGTAAAGCTGTTATTTCAAGCATGTCTTAAGACAGTGGCACCACATTGTTTTAAAAATTTCTAGCACTAGCAGATATATGTTTATCAGTTTTCTCTTACCTGGATTGTTTAAGTCATGTTATATTTAGCAGTATAATTTCAAAGTATGATAAGAAACAAAACATGTATACTACTGATGTCTCATTCAGATTTGATTTTCTGGATGTAAAAACAGATGGGTTTGTTATCTGTCAGTAAACATGGACTGTGCATCATAACATGCGTCCCACACTTGAAACATAACTTACACATAGGTGACTATCAGAATGGTCTCTCCAGGAATGTTTTTTGAACATGTATCTCTCAGACTGCTTTTGTCGGGGGGTTTTCAGTCACAGACAAGACAAGATACAAAATGTTACTGTTCACTTTTCTAAATTTCAATAATGAGGGGAAAAATGGATGTAAATGTCATAATTACATTAAACAAGACTAGATGAAAGCATAAAATAGTGATAAAATGAGGGGGGTTTTAACCTAAGCATTAGATACTTTGTATAAAAAATCCTTAAAAGAAGCAGAAAATGTATATATCCAAAAATTGAAGGGCCTTTGCATATTTCAATTTTTTTTGTAAGCTGGTAATATTTCATTCTTAAAATCAGTGAGATTTTTCCCACGTCTTCTGTATTTTTCTTGAACCTGAGGATCTGAAAGGACTTAATTTGGGAAATAGAAAACTGAGTGTCATATGACCTCAACGTTCTCTGATTCCTCTTTTTGTTCTCTGGACCAAAGAAACTAAGGGAGTGAAACACCTTGGACTAAATTTTACCCTAGTAAGGTTTTGCTTAGAGTAAGGTTTTGCCTAGCTCACATGGTCACTAGACTAAACTACCTCTCTCCTAGTGCTTATTTTCAGAATAGTCACTAAGTGTGGCTGTCATCACTTTCATGCTTTCACTTATGCTATTTTCCAAGTTTACAGCTTGAGCTGTTGTTGTCTGAGAAGTTTTAATAAAGTATTTGGCTTGCTATATTTATGGCTATAAATGTTTTGATATAGTATTATTCTTAAAATTATAACAATATTTTAGATGTTATTATTGAACATAGTGGGAACAAAGAGGTTAATGTAAAGAGTATTGCATAAAGTTAAACAGAATATGAAGGAAAATAAGGTTTTGCTATTGGCTGACACCTTAAGCATGGAATTTTCCTTATGTAGTTTATTGTGAATCTGTTCCTCAATTAGTTTCTGCTTTCAGTCAAGCTTGAACTGTTACTATAAGAATAAAAAATATCTTTACACACAGACTATACATAATTCTTTGCCAATGCAGAATTACTGGAGTGTTTTTTCATGTAGATTATTGTTTGCTTTGGCAGTTCTTCCCTTTTCAACATTTTTCCACTGCTTGTTGAATGTATCTTCTTTTTGACAACTACCACAACTTAGGTCCAAATTGAAAAAATACTTCCACTCTGGAACTTAGAAAAGAAAAAAAGACCTGAGTATCATTGCTTTAGAAGTTACATTCAAAGATCTTTTGGAGACCTCTTTAAGACTGTTTGGCTTTAATGAAGAAATGGCTCATCAGTAGTGGTTTTCCCTTTTAATTTTTCTTTTTAAGCTCAAACCTGAAACTTTAAGAATGGAGACGATGTATTCCCATATAGGTCTTATTTTCACCAAAGTCAGGAATTTCATAATAATGGTTCCCACCACAGCTGGAGCTTGGCCTTTAACAGACATTTAATACTTTATTTGGTATGTCATTAAATTTCTATGCTCATACATAGTAAAAGCTATATATAAAAGAGAATTTCCTGTAATTTTAGCTAAATATTTTCAACCATAAAGTTGGATTATTACATTTTTGCAATTTATTTTCCAGTAATTTTCAAGATATTGAATCTCAAGATGTATAAGAAGATATTCCAAATTCATGCTGGAGTCTATACTTACACATTTCTCTTTCCAGAGCCATAGATTTGGTGGGGGGTCACTCCTGTATCTATTAGTTTCATCAACATCAACTTTGATCTGGATGAAAGAATATATTAAATCAAATAATCATCCCCTTTAACTCCTTATGCTTAGATATAAACAGATGAAGTCATATGATTGACACATAATGCTTGACTCTTCATCAGTGATAATGTTTTATTAGTTGATTGATTATTGATTAAAAGGTATATGAAGGAAGATTTTGGTCTGAAATATTTAAGCATATCCATGAAGCTCTATCAACAAAATCACAGCTTTTACATTGCCTAAGGGGCTAAAGCATGGTCTGTATTGGCAAATTCATGGACAGAAAAAAATGGTGGACTCATCTCTCTCCAGGCTATGTGGTGAGGTATAGGTTATTATCTTCTGGCAGTTCCTAGCTTGAGTCACCTGCTGTCAACCAACATAAGTTTCAGGCAATCATTGTGGATAACTGGATATTTGCTGTGCCTGGATGTGGGGTTGATCTCTGTTCAACAGAAACTTAAATTCCCTACTCAGAGATATTCTATATTCATGTAACAAGTACAGTGTTTCCTTATAAAGATCTTCAACGCAGAGGCAGAGGAAAAGACAAAAAGCCCTATCACCTATAAACTGTTGGTCTAAAATATGAGCTGAAGCACACCAGTAAATAATTTCTGAGGAAGAAAATAGAAAGTTAAGACTATAAAGAGTATAGCAATATCTACAGAACAGAAAAGGAGTCAGTATTTTTTTTATGTTACGAGAAATTAAGGGATTCCTGAAGCAAAGAAATGTGTCAAGAAAAGAGAAAGATAGTAAAGCAACTAGCAGTGGAAAGTGTTTGGAAAACTAAAGATAATTTAAAAGAGCAGGTGAATGTAGAAAAAAAAAAAAAATTAATGCAGAAATTAAATGATACCTAGAAACAGTATCAAAGAACAAGTTAATAGTTAGGCAAGAAATAACCTTAGATAGAGATTAAGCAGATAAAATTTTAGTCCACATGATTTTCCAATATACAACAGTACATGGATAGATTTGGAATGAACCAAGATGCTTCTTCTGATCTTAAAATACTTCTCACTTTCAAGAAGACTGAGATTAGTTTTTATCTAAGTGAGGAAGAAATGCCCTTGCTTCCAATCGTCACTGAGCATTGTCAAAATCTTGAGTTCAATGATCTGAAATTTGGAAAAAAATTAATTACTGTGCAGGTGCCTTTTGTGGAATTTTTTCAGCTAGAGAAAATATTTATGGTTATATTCTTGCTTATTTTCCTTAATATTTCCCCTTGAAAGCTGGCAAGAGCAGGACTCCTAATTATCTTTGCTGGCAAAACTGTTGAAAAAGACAGGCTTGCCCAGGCTTAGTTAGAGAGCTGCAGAGAGGTGTGCAGAAACATAGAATAAATTAAAAATGCTGTTAGTCAAAGAGTTCCAACAAAAGTTGTGAAAACTGAATCAACAGCCAAAATTATGCAGGTTTTGACAGAAAAAAAAAACCCAACAGTGTTGAGATCCACACTATATTGGTATGAGTTAGAAAGTTTTCTTTTCTGTTTTCTCTGTAAAAATAACAGTTTTGGAGAGGAAAGGTTTTCAATGTTTCTGTGTGTTTTCTCCCATCTTCAGTGATGAAGAATTCTCATCTGGGAAATTACACATCAAAAATGCACATTTAAATAAAAGTTAACAGTCCCTGTGGTGATATTTGGTAGCCAACATTTCATGATGAAAAGTATTCAGCAAAGAAAAGACTTGGGAAAACTCTATATGAGAATTGCTATTACAGAGAAGTATTTTGGTTGAATGACAGCAAATTTTCAAAAGGACAGAATTTTTTATTTTAGAAGATTTATCAGCCTTTAGCACTTTGACTACATCAATGTGGCAGACTTTGAATGGGATGTTAAAGTTTCATGAATTAGTATCTATCACAAACTATAGTTACTGATCCTTCATATGGTGTATGCTCATGATGAACATGAGGCTAAGTGTGTTAAAAGTAATTTAAGTGCCTCACCTCATATTTGTTAAAGGATTTGCATTGTTTTTCATCATCACTGTGTTTGAGCCCTGAACCTGTAAAACAGTGTAACACAGCACTCACCTTCTCTAAAGTTAATCATTTCAGTGGGATTGATTGTTGAGCCATTTCAAGTCTGATTTGTCCCCTCTGAAACAGGAGTCTAAGATGAGTAAAATGAACCATTTCAGTCCAGTGGTACATTCTCCGTCACCTTTCAGTGCTAGGATACCCTGGGCAATGATGATGAAAGTTCTGTGAGATTTATCTTACCCTCAAGCTTTTACATGTATCATGTGTTATATTTGCATCATGCTTAAAATAGGGTTCTGGAAAAAGTAAAAAGATAACGTGTGTTTTCTGAACTCTGCTGTGTGTTAAAGATAGGATAGTTCACTACCAGAGCTAGTGGCGACCCACAGGACACCTTATTAGGTTCAGGGTTTAGCACCATCTGAAAAAAACACAGCAACTGTTCTGCACTTCTGCAGAGAACATATAGTCACACATGTTCTAACTATGGCTTTCCAAACCTTCCCTCAAGCAGAGTTATACAATGAGAACCAGTAAATGAAATTAAATTCACAATAGAACAAGGGATTAAGATAATGGCCATTTCTGCATTGTATGTCTGCTACCTGCATAAGTCTCTGTTAAAATGAGATTATTAAAATAGTCTCTGACAATTAAGGAGTTACCTGTGTAAAGATAAATAACATTCTTATGCATATATATGTGACATGCCCTTTGGCAGAAGCAAAATTAGTCATATATTTAAAGGTGACATCATATTTCATACATCATATTTCAAATGAAAAAGAATGTCTAATATTTCCTAATTTTGAGAGTTCATAATATACAGAGATTTTTGGATGTGTACTATTAACATTTCAAAACCCAGACTGATTAAAGTGACAAATCTATTATGTTACTACTAAGTTTGAACTGTAGATTCATTGTTCAGACATGTCTACTAGCACAGGTAACTGCCTATTGTTTATAATCACAGGTTGTTATTCTTTATGTGGGTGAGATAAATGCATACTCATATATTTTGCCCCTGGGTTTCACTACAGAAGATGATGAAGCACAAATACAGAGCTTCTCATTTCCTCTCCAGTCTTATCTCCCTCAACGTTCAAGTGGCACCTCTCAGGTCCTAATAATTCTACTTTTTCTTCTCCCAATTATTCTTCTCGCCAGAAAGCCTGTCACCTCTTTCTTCTTCAGTCAGATTTCTCCTCTGTGTAGGTGTGGTGGCTTTGTCCCTGCAGCTGTCTCTGTCATATTTAATTTTTTTTTCCCTGACACATTGAATGCTTAAGTTACATTGTGTTATTCTCAGACCTACTCTCAACCTGTTACAGATTTTCTTTTTCTTTTTTTTTTTTTTTTTTTTTTTTTTTTTTTTTTTTTTTTTTGGTTTTGGTGGCAGATAAAGTTTCCTTAAAAATCTGTCAGTGCTAACTTCTGCTTTGAAGTTCTAACTCCTCTTTTTCAATTTTGAGGGATGCACATATATGGTATCACTCCATTGACTTGAATGGGCATTGGTCATATTTATGTGATCAGATAGAAGCTGTTCACCATTAACCATTGGCTTTTCTTCCTTCCCAGACTCATCCCTGTCATTTACATCTAGAATGAGACCAAAGCTCATTAATTAAATATCATTATTTCATCCTCCCCCTCTATTCTGCTCTGGTATGGCTACATCTGGAATGCTGTGTCCAGTTCTGGGCTCCGCAGTTGAAGAGAGACAGGGAACTACTGGAGAGAGTCCAGAAATGACTGGGGGACTGGAGCATCTCTCTTATGTTTAGATGAAACCAGAGTCAGTGAAGAACTAGGGTCTCCTGGGCCACTAGTGGGCCATCAGGTAGCAGTATTTTTTACAGCTTTATAATCTTCAGACCATTACATAGCCTTCATTGGTCTACTAATTTACTTGCAACAATATAGGTAGATGTGATAAAGTGAAAAGGTAAAATCAATGTAACCACTGCTGCCTTGGGCAACATAGTAAATTTCATTTCCCCACCTGGAATGTTAAATGTGAGATTACCCAGTGTTTCTATCATTTTACCATGAAGAGGAATGAAAGTTTTCAGTGCTGCTTCAGTACAAATAAACATTCTTACTCATCACAGAATCAAAGGCAATGAATCCCTAATGGTTACTCGGCCGAATTTTTCTGATTTTTAAGTAAGGTTTCAACTACTCAATGTATGTAAAAGGCAGTACATGCTTCCTAAAATTACATCATGTTATATCTCAATATAGGGAGATTTCTTTTATTTTGATGGAGAGAATTAACAAATGGTTCATTTTAATTCATAGAATCACAGAAACATAGAATGATTTGGGTTGGAATGGACCTTAAAGATTATCTAACTCCAAATCCCCTGCCATTGGCAGGGACACATCTTACTAGACCAGGTTGCTCAAAGCCCCATCCATCCTGACCTTGAAAACTTCCAAGGATGGCGCATCCACAACTTCTCTGGGAAACCTGTTCCAGTGTTTCACCACACTCATTGTAAACTATTTCTTCCAAATATCTAACCTAAATATACCCTCTTTCAGTTTAAAACTGTTTCTCCTTATCTTGTCACTGTAGGCCCTGTTAAAAAGCCTGTATCCATCTTTCTTATAGACCCCCTTTAAGTACTAGATGGCTGCAGTAATATCTTGCCTGAGCCTTCTCTTCTCCATGCTGGAAAAACCCCATCTCTCTCAGCCTTCCTTTGAGGTGTTCCAGCCCTCTGAGCTTTTTTTGTGGCCCTCATCTTGACTCACTTCAACAGGCCCCTGTCTATCTTGTGCTGAGGACTCCAGAGTTGGACACAGTACTCCAGGTAGAGTGTCACCAGAGTGGAGTGGGAGAATCTCCTCTCTGGAGCTACTTGCCACATTCAGTTTACCTCTCCTTAAAAAAAATGTTAAAAACAATTTGCAAAGTGTTCAGGCCCCTTTTTTTTTTCCTTTAATTTGATTTCACAGATTAATCCGGATCTTTTGAAGTACTACATGGCTACATATCCAAATTTATGCCAAACAAATAATTCCTAGGATTTTAGCAATATTTTTTAAATTAAAGTAAAAGTTCCATTTGAAACAAAAAACAGAGTAATATTTTATTAGTATTTCTAATAATTGAACTATAATTTATTCTTCTTGTTTACTTTCACAAAAAATATTAGGAAATAACTCCTCTTCCTAATCCATATATGTAGAAGGAAACTCTGAGTACCACACATGTAGTATTTTAGTTAGAATATTTACATTATGGTTGTAAAGAAACCTACTTTTAAGTTGCTTGCAAATGTGTTCTCAAATTTTGCGGGGTTTCGAGTAGTTCGTTTTGTTTTTCCCCAAGAGCTGCTCCAAAACTCAACAGAAGTTTATGTTTTACAACAAAAAATACTTCAGAGCAATCTCAGCTACAGCTGAAACAGTAAGTCCTGGTGTGCCTCAAGTGCAGAACGAGCTTTAGCCCATCCAGAGCTGTCCACTACTCTGAATTTCAGAAGCTTTATTAGCTAGAATTCATGCTGTACCTGAGCAGGATAAATATGGTTTTGCTGTGGTGTACATGAGATAGGCAACATTTCCAGCTCAAAAGTGAAGGGGATTCAGAGTAGTCTGATCTTTATAAATTGTAGTAGACTAGAAGTAAGGTTCTGCAATCACTTTCAGGGCATGGGTATTATCAGAATTTTTGCATCACCTGGACTATCCCATACCTCTCATTATTTTTTTTTTTTTTTTAATGGAGACTCATCTATATAGTTATACTATTAAGTATCCTACAGTTCAAGGACAAATACATCCAGAAAAAACAAACCTATCTTCTCAATTTGATTCCTCTCCAGCCGGCTGGCCTCAGTTCTTTAGTTCTTGACACAGCAAATTCTAATTACAAACTTAGCATGGTAGAACAGCAATTCTTGTTAGTCCCTGCACTAAGTATGACCTATTTACAATATCAATTCTTGCAAATTTGATCAGTAAACCTAGTTCTGCTGTTTCAGATGCCTACCCTAACACAACCATTAAAACGTATGTGCAGTGACCTTCCTGAGTGCCAATATCAATCAAAAGCCAAATACCACTGCCGACACTGATCTTCATCTTCAGGCTTTGTAGGATCTGTCAGCAAACCACAATGGTCAGACTTGATGCTAATCCTAAACCAAATTCTTGCATTAGTATAGGAACATAATACTATACTGATCTTGATTAACTCAAACAGTAGTCACAAACATTTAGTTCGCCTTTATTCGGTGCTTTCCAGTCTTATTCTTACAGTGGCAGTTATCTGGATCTTAAGACCAAATTGTGGGTTTTTTTTACCTGATGTTAGCTTATTCTGATATGGTCAAGAAATTAAGCTAACCCTAATTTACATTCAGGCTGTTTTCCTGGTAATTGATATTAAGTCTTATCAAATGTAACCCTGTCTTCACCAAAGTCAACCAGCAATCCTACCTTTAGCAGAAATCACAACACACATCTCTGTAGGCATTCATTCTTACTTAGCCTAATACAATAATTTTTGTTCCCTCTAGTCCTAAAGCCTAATGCCAAATCTACATTTAATATAGTAGTATATCTCAACTAACCCAGACCTTGTCACAAAATATTTCTAAAAAGACCAGCTCTGTGTGCCATGAAGAATTCACACTTAACATAAATTCTCCTACCTCATCTGCCCCAAACTCTGACTATCAGCCTAAACGCAGCCTAATACACAATAAAGCACTCAATTCTCAGAGTCAATTATAAACTGAACCTGGAAGAAATCACTCAGATGTTAATCTATTCAGACTCTGCCATCTTTAGTTCTAACCCTAGGTTAAAAAAATCCATCCCTATATCCTGCAGGACCCAGGCTAGACTTCCTTCCTCTTCCAGGGATGATCCGGAAATCCTCAAACACCCCAGGATTAACCTTCCCTCCTCCAGGACTTCTCATCATAGATGTGCAGCATTTGAAGGCAGAAGCATGGGATTGTCCCACATCTAAACCTAGCCTTAATGAAAACCACTGTAATTCATTCTCTTTCTGAATTCCATGTAAGGTAATTTGCCCATATCAGCAACAACTTTTATTGATCTTAGCAGGACTAAAATATACAGCTGTCTCCATTGTTGTAAATCTTACTACAACTCTGATAGTGGCAGCAGGTATCTCCTGACAGCTTCTGGCCTGGCAAAAAGTACTCGGGCATTTCCAGAGAAGTCATACACAGTACTAACATGGATGCTTTAATGTTCATTCTTGAGATAGTTCATTCTGCTTCATATGGCCAGATTAAGGCTAGAATTGGGGGACAGGAAAGAAAGAAGGTACTGGGAGACTTATTGCTTATTCCTGTGAGACTGGGGTAGGAGCTTTTCACAAGTGATTGTTTTAAGACACATTAAGGAATTTATGGGTGGTGGCACTGTATTTTCATTAGAGTTAAGATTAGAAGTAACAGGATTTAAAGAACCAAGCATTTATCTATCATGCCAGACATAGAGAGTCAGGTTTTAATTAATTTTATGCTTATAGCAACACCCTTTCCCCTAGCTCTTGCTGACTTTATTGGGAAAACCAGCTTCTGCTGCCAGCAGAAGTCATGAACACAGCAGTCATGAACACCAGTCTTAATCATGAACTCTTAACACCAATTCTGCCTGATGAAATCATAACATTATCATTAATACCTATCAGTCCTCAGACTTCATGTTGTCCACAGCCCTCATCTAGCCTAGAGGCAGTCGTAATGGCATTATACAATTGAATAGGTTACCAGAATCAGAAACATGTGCTTTCAATTTTTCAGTTTCAGAAGAGACCCAGGTCTCTTCAGATCAAGTAGCATTCATAAAGGCAGGAGCCAAGCATATTTGAAAGAGGTAATAGTCAAGTTAAATTAACGAATAAACTTTGTCGGAATAAACCAGATTGTCAAAGCGCAGAGCTCAATGAACCATTCCTCAAGTCAGACATCTAGCTGCTCCTTGATTCCTGCAAAAGTTAAACAAATGTTGGACTCTGATGATGCTTTATATATAGAAGTATACTTCTTACTCCTTAGCAAGATGAGCTTTTCAAACTTTTCCCCATTAGTTCTACTTATATCACTTTAAAAATTTTTGTAAATAACTCTAAGCAATCTAATCACAATCCCTCAAAAACAAACAAACAAACAACAACAACAAAAAACCTTACCTTTTTTTCTATTTGACACACAAACAAAACCAAGCATCTACACAACTTTACACATGATTATATATTTTATAACTGTTCATCTTCTGAGCCATCACTGGGTAAGATAGCCTTTGATGCTGGTTAGCTTGAAGATTAGGGCCTTCATACCTTAAACTTCATTCCTTCTTGACACCTGCTGTTATAAAGGGTAAAGCATAATCTAGTCTTAAGTCAAATCTTGCCAGTCATAACAATAAGACCTTGTCTGATCTCACCACATGCTCATCTTATTGCCAAAGCAGGAACTAAGACTGTCTATAGATGTGAAAAACAATTACTGGTTTCAGATGTGCAATTGTTTCTAGATGAGGATTAAGCTAGGTTTATATTTTAGAAGGTTTTAGGTCACTGGGCTGTGTTAAATATTGCAGTTAGGCTTGTGTCTTGAATACAATCCAGGCAAAAGAAGAATAATGAATAAATGGGGTCATGCAAGACTGGTGACAAGGCTCTGATGGAGAAGAGTAAGTATCATATTGTTGTCTGGACCAGGAAGGGTCCACTTGTCAACAAAGCATGTCAGAAAGTATGAGGCAGTAATGTCTAAAGAAATAGTTTTACTGCTTAAATCATCTTATATCATTGCGGCTAAGATGATGAAAAATTAAAGAAAATCTTGATGCGTCTCTAAAAATTTCAGGATGAGGAAGATGTGGCTCAGCTTCAGTTCAGTGTTCAGGACAGGAAAGACTGAATAGCTGGGATTATTGCTATGGTCAAAAAAAGGCTTACATTTAGTAACAAGGAATATGATAATATCTGGTCTAAGGACAGAGGAAAAAGAGTCAGTGTGTCAGCAAGGGCTGAAATTATGATTTATGGTTCTTGATTTTATTGCTGTGACTAGTCTATCATATTTGAGTAACATGGATCAATTCTCAGGCTGAAAGCAGCAGTTAATCAGAGACATTAATTTCTAGATCCTCTCCAGCTGCTAATACTAAGATCTGTGCCATCAGCAGAAACAAGTAATTTAAAATCTGTTCTGATTTTCAGGGATGTACTAGTAACCTATGGAAAGTTGTAGAGCAGTTATGTTTAAAGTTGCATTATGGGTAAGGCCCAGGTTAAAGATGCCTGTCTTCTGTTGGGAAGTGCAAGGAGGACTCACATGAAGCCTGCTGTTGGAAAGTGCAAAAAGCTGTGGTGCAGTTCTGATAGCAGGTAGGATTTACTGCACTTCTGGAAGCAGCTGAGTTTCATGTTGATGTTGGTGTTAGATTTGGAGCTAGGACTCAGCAGAACCTGAAATGCTAGGTTTCTTGCCGAACTACCACAGGTCTAGAGTAATGGCTGTGAAGGCATATTATCATTAACTAAGGAGATAATGAGGTCCTCTGCTATAATGATAATATGACTTCAGTGTATATTTCTGTCAGGCTTGGACCCTGAAGTGCCTACATGGATAATACTCTAAAGCATCATACTAGAATGAGGATTATTGACAACAGGAATGTTTAAGGGAGGGACATGGGTTTTGTAAGGCTATGGAGGTAAATTCAGTATTAGGGATTCATTTTTGGGGAGCAGGGATGATGAGTTATTTAAGTTCATTGTCAGTTCTGACAGTGGGGGAGGGCAAATGTCACTAAGTTGAATATTTTGTTGTCACTCCAGGGTAACACTGGTCACTATACTGCCTGAGTGTTTCTATGTGTGTGTATATGTAAAGTTACATCTATGTGTAAAATTTATGTATATATATATACATGTATATATTTATTCATATAGATACATATAAAATAAACCTTGACTTAGGACTGAATCTAAGTTAGGTGTCAGAAACAGCTCCAAACTGAAGGAGCTGAATAAATGAGCACTGTATCCGTAATTCCTTAAATTCTTGAATAAATAAGTGTTTTTGGGATGGGCTGTGTTATTAAATGTGGAAGTAGGACTCAAGCTGGAAGACTTCATGGAACATGGACTAGTTGCTGAATTCTGAAAGTCCTACCATGTCTCTGAGACACAGATTGTGTACACTTTGGAAGTCAAAGAGGTGTCCTCTGTCTCTCTCATTTTAACATGTACAGCATCGAACTATAAAAATGTATATACAACTGTAGATGCAGTAAAATTCAGTACCACCTTTAGCCATAGCTAGAGACTTCTTTTCATGGCAGAAGAGAACCACACAGTTCAACAAATCAGTGAACACAAGCACCAACTTCAATCCTACCCTGCACATTGCACCTTCCTGAAACAGGTTTCTTTCCTTAACCTAGGTCTAATGTAAATCCTGACTTTAGTCCCAGTTTAAACCAGTGACAACCTACAAAAATGCAGCCATTCCAGCTCAGGGGACACTTCTCTTGAGTAGTATTTGTGTGGAACCCAACATCAGTATCTGAGCACTGTCTGCCATGTGTTGCTCTACTCAGACAGCACCAGCTCACAGGAGGAAGAAAAGGAGCAGAACACAATCAATTCCAAGTGCCTTGATGGTGAGGCCCAGCTGCAACCCTATCTAAAACTGTGTTTAAAAAGGCATCAAATTCTATTTCCTTTCAGTCAAGTTAAAGTCATCCAAGCATGAAAGACTTTGATTTCTACAGTAGTCCATTTATTGACTTGTTTGGTGTTTTCTCTCTTCAACAAGTTTACATGAATATATGCAGAAAAGAGGAGCATTTAGGTTAATTATTTTACTGAACACATCAATTTTTGCTCTCCAAGATATAAAAAAGTAAAACAGGGTAAGAAGATTTTTGAAATAATTAGTTCAGCTTTTTTTTTTTTCCTTACAAAACTGAGGATCAGATAGAAACAAGTAATTACTTCTTTGGTTACATTGTTCTTTCTTGTTAACATAT
>JANHGN010006702.1:0-10533 GCA_024605025.1 Megaceryle maxima | reverse complement strand
TTTTTTTTTTTTTTTTTTTTTTTTTTTTTTTTTTTTTTTTTTTTTGTTTTGTTTTGTGTTTTGGGGGTGTTTTTTTGGGGTTTTTGTTTCATTAATCTGGACATTTCGGTGTGACTGTAACATTCAGATCAAAGGTACAGCCTATGGCTGACTTGTTTAGTTTTGTCAAAACTGTAAACAACTAAATGCAAAGTTTCATGATGGATATTACTGGGTGCTCATAATAACAGGAAGTGATATACTACCCATGAAGGGGAAACTATGTGAAATGCATTTATGCTTTGCGAGTACACTTCCTGAAGTAGCTATGAAACAAATCTGTTCTCAGGTCATCCAGCATATCTCTGCTTTCTTCTGTGTTGAATTACTCTGGCAGGTTTCCATTATCCACGTTTCCTTTTCATCTGACTTCCCAAAATGCGCTAAACTTGCAGACAGGACTCTCTGGCCACACACAACATGAGATTTACTGCTGTTGAGATTTTGATGCCAAGACCAGGAATGTATTTTTTCAAGAACAACACATGGTATAAATGTTATAATGTTTGATTCCTGTCTAGTCTCACTGCATTTGCCATTTTGGACTGCCATAAGAGGCCACTTCTGAAGGACTCTACTCATGAGTTGTCTTTTGTCCTCCAGCCATTTTCCTTCAACTGACTTCAATCTGAAAATCTTGTTCCATTCTGAGTGGTTTATTACCAACCTGGGCTTACAAAAATAACATAGAGAGACTATTTTATGCAAGGAAAATACACTTATGTTTCCAATGTGCTCTTGATGTTCTTCATAAGTCAATAAGCAAGTTATGAGACTTTAATTCATTATTATAAATGGCAAAAAAAATTATGTTTTTTAGAAGTATTCAGAAAAAAAATAGATTTCTTTCACAAAGTTTGCACATACTTAACATATGGGCATGTTAACATAGCAAGGCACCAATATCTGCTACACAGAGTAGGCTGAAAATTTTACCTAGTTCCTACTCTAACTGTGGGCTGCCAGGGAAGAAAACTTAAGGGAAGAAACCTTCAATTACTGTTCTTTAATTTCCCTTCAGGGTAACTCTAAGGAAGTTAGAGCTTTAAACAAAGTTTGATAATGTTGAATGGTCAATCTGTGAAATTTGTATGCCACAGATGGCATATCCCATGTTCAGTGTGTGATGCCTCACATGATAATATTTGCAAATGGAAACATCTTTAGCTGACAACAGTCCTATATTTTTATCTGTGTGAGTGAGCCAAGAAAAGTAGGTATTATTTATTGAGCATCATTTATTCAGATAGAAGTAGTTTCAATAAAAAGGTCACTAATTATGAGACCCCATAAGGCCTAACAAATTTACAGCCATCTAATATGAAAAGGGGAGAGGAAGAAGCACTATCTCATTTCAAGAGGTAGAGAGCTACCAGCTCAGACACATGGAGAAGTTCCCACAGAGATAACAAGTTACCGAGGAGCAACCAACGTGTTGTAACTGTCCTTTTATGTTCTGTTGGTTTGTGGTAAATGTGAAGTAATTCAAATAATCCTTATCCTCTTTCATCACATATTTTGTTGAGAACCAAAGAAATGTAAATCATTTCACACTTGTCACAGGCTAAGAGATTGAAGATAAACCTTGTTGCAGATGAGCTATATTGGGTAACTCATATGGCACCGTGACTTTCCACGTGTCTGTGACTTGAGACCTAGATTGACTTTCTGTGCCAAACACTGAACCTACACTACTTAAGCCTTAATCCCTTGTATAACATAAAGACAAAATCAATACCACTTTCATATTTTTTCCATGCTAGCTGTGACAAGAGTAACTCACTTATTTCTAATCCTAGATTATAGCTGGCCTGACAGGGGAGAAAAGAAGGTATCAAATGTATTGAAAGAACTAGATTTTCAGCTGCCATTTGTAGACTTAAGAAGCTTGGATATTCAGATAAGCAGCTAACATTCAGAATGTTTATTCGGTGAAAGTAAAATTGAAACTTTTGGAGGATAGCCAGTTCTCCATCAATATACATTATTATTAACATGTTGTTATTCCAAACAACAATCCTTTAGCTGACCAGAGTATGATTACACCTAATAATGTATCTTGAAGACAAGAGAAAATTTCTATCAATGCATCTACAGGCTCTGCTCAATTTCACTGAAATTTTTAAAACATTACTCTCACATGACTTGTGTTTCTCTTTTTTTTTTTTTTTTTTTTTTGATTGGTGGGGAATAAAGGTTTTTGGTTTGTTGGGCGGTTTTACATAAAATGTCAGAATAGAATTTGACACTGGGAAGGGAAACTGAGATCATTAATGCTCAGTCAGAACACCAGCATAATCAATTATAATTTTTCTTTCAACGTACTAACAATTGTTTGGGCTCAGGAGAAAGAGGTTGCCAGCTGTTAATTTCTGTAGCATTTTGTCAGTAGTATATACATAGCTTTTGTGTTTCAGAAGATAGGCTTTTTAACATAGGCTTTTTAAAAATATGAGCCAACTTTGATAAAAGTTCATAATTTATTCTTTCCTTACAAATGGCTCAGTGCCACTTGGTAAAACCTTGCAGTCTGATCTTTTCTGTTGCTTAAAAATAAGAAGTGTTAAAATCCATGTTCATGACTCTTGGACCAATCTGTGGTCCATTTTTCTGCTGAGGTAAGCTCTGGAAGTGTATGTAAAAGCAGTAGCAGTTTCTCATGAGGAATAAAGAGAAGCCATCACAGACGGATCACTGACTACAGAAGGTTTATTGTGCACACTATTCACCAGATTATATAATTTAAACTGAACTGAAATAAATCCACTTAACTGTCTAAAAAAAAAAAAAAAAAAAAAAAACCAAAAAACTGTCTGGAAGAAGATTTGATAGTGTATAAGAGAGAATATCATCTTCTGGATGATTTATTTCAGCACTTGCTTGGTTGTACTTCAGTACTTTTGTTTTAAAACCCTTTCTTCTCTTTCCCAAACACTATCTTCAAAACTATAATCTTTTTATATTTAAGTCTTCATGATGGGTGAGACTTGTGTCATATTTGTTCTTAGTCATATATTTTCCTTTGAAGATTAGGTAAAACGGAATCACCTCTGAGCAAAAAGAGACCTCCAGGGGGTGACAGGTAAATGATTGTAAATGTGGGAGGGGGAAATGTAACTCAGACATGATGAAGGTGCTGTGAAAATCAAGGACTTATCAGCTGTGGTTTAGATGAAACAAGAGGAGAAACTCTATAGGGATTAGAGTGTATATAAAGTTTACTGCATTCTGAAGATCATTGAGTTAATTACAACATTCCCCTTTCCCTGTGCAAGGATGCATGGGGAAAGGGGAAGCTGGTGCATAAATCTTTCTTATTTATTCTCTGTACTCCTTGGATAAAAAGAGTTCTAAAATATTCCTCTGTATAAAAAGAACTCTCAAATTCTAGTTTTCTTTCTTATAAAAGTGTAACTTTTATTGATTTTAAAAGCCTTTTGGTCTTCTTCAGGGAGTTCATTATAAGGGAAAGGTCTAGCTAGGTCTACTTCAAAGTACAGTTAACTTGGAATGTTATCAATACTTTTCAAAGTCTCTCATCTGAATTCTGTGCTCTATCACTTTTCTCTTTGTCTGTCTTTCTTTCTGTGTATATGTGTCTGTACGTACACGTGTATCTCCTACAAGTGCAGCAATGTGTTTTTATGCATGTATATACACATGCATATATATATTTGTAAACATATGAAGAGATGCATACATTCTTAAGTATATCTACTACTTTGTTCAACAGAACGTTGCTTAAGGAAGATTCATTTTAATTAACTTTTTTACAAAACAATATGGGAAAATACATTTCACATGTAAATGCATATCTTACTGATTTGGCAAGGAGGACAAAGACAGATAATCTATTC
Organism: Megaceryle maxima; assembly: GCA_024605025.1. Taxonomy (NCBI): domain Eukaryota; kingdom Metazoa; phylum Chordata; class Aves; order Coraciiformes; family Cerylidae; genus Megaceryle; species Megaceryle maxima. The sequence goes on along the minus strand of JANHGN010006702.1, from coordinate 6,637 downwards.
CAGTTGTAACGAATAGAATTTCCCTTCCACCATTTCACTCCTGCTTTTGCAGGTACCTTCTAAAGTTAGAATTCACACATGGCATAGACCTGAATTTCAGAGAATTAGTTCTGTTAGCATAGTCATTAGGGTTAAATTTATGTGAACAAGAGTCCAGGAGCAGTCTAATAGTCCCAGTGGATTCCTTCAGTCTGGATTCACAATTTGTGTAAGTTATGATGTTTAATTAGTGCTTAGAGTTTTTCACTTGGCATATAGACTACAACAGCTCTTTCAGAAATTCTACTCATTATGTCTTATTAGTATCAGGCAAGACAATACACATCTCATTACTCAAGAGATTTATAAGAACTCCTACTGGGAAGTGGTCCTTTTTCAAATGACCCCAAGTTTCTTTTACTGTGTGTCAGCTGGATATTTCTAGAATACAATCTCTAATATAAAATATAGTACATAAGAGTATCAAAAAATGTCAGTGTCTGAGAAAGTAGATAGAATTACTTCAAGCTAAAACTACTTGATTGAAAAAAATAATGCTAATATTAGTATTTCACCAAATGACTGTTTCAAAATGAGAATATTTTTAGTGTAGATTTCCTAATCAAGTTCTGAAAAATTCTAAATGGCTTAAATGTAATCCATTTTCATTCACATGTGAAACTCAACATCTTGATTCTGGATAGGAATTTTATTTTTAGGTTAAAAAAAAGGGGATTGTTCCATTCAAAGAAGTTCTCAATATTTTTAAACTGGAAATTCATTACTCACCAAAGCTTTATATGTCTGATCTGTTTTTCGAGAAGTGCTTTTGATTTTTTAATCTAGAATGAATGTGTATTCATTTCAACTGGCTTTTATAGCAATACAGGATGTCTAATTAAATGTTGCAAAAGTATTAAAAAATTAAATTAAAATAATAAAAATATTAAGATATCTCTATCTTGTATAGTGTTAAAAAATAAAATAAATTGGAATATACTATTAATTCTGCTTCTGGTAGAGTCTGATTATATATATTATTATAGTTGTCCTACAAACACAGAAGTTTCTTATCCTACAAAATGTTGGCTCCTTCTAATCACAGCCGGAGGATGACCCTGTATGTAGCTGATGTTCAGTGTTGAGAATCTGAGCCTGAACTCGGAGCCATGACTTGGTAGAAATCCCATAGGTAGATCTGGAGTACAACCATCTGGATCTGGGATAAACTGTACAGAGAATAATTTCAGTATAAGGTATGGTAATGGTTAATTTATCATAACTTTCTACACTCTGTTTTTTGCTGCAGTAGATGACTGAACCTGAACAGCATTAGCTACACTCTGTATGCTGTCATGCCATTTGAACAGCGTTTGTGCGAATAAGAAGAAAGCAATGGGCCTCTGCATTTCACATTACATTGGCAGGAAAGTACACATGGTTTGGCAAGTTCAGTATTCATGGAACATATTCTATATTCCCTGTGAATTATACAAGTGTCCAAACTTCCTATGCAGTGACAAATCCTATGGAAAGCATTCGATATTTGAGAGCAAACTCTACTGTACTGTAAGAGATTGTATGTGTGTTGATTGTAGTTCACTTTTTTAATGTCAGCAAAACAATACATTTCTCTGTATCAGAGGCTAAGATGCCTTCTCTAACATCAACATGGGCTAATGATACATGCTGTATTTTAAGAACAGGTCAAGTTTCAGGCTTTGATCACTGTCAGATGAATAATGATTTACAATGGAAAAAAAAAAAAGTGATTTCTTTGTCTGTTAAAATGAAATGCAGAGTACTTAGTAACAATGAAAAATAAATGGATGGAGCCAAATTCTGGTTACATACAACAAAATTAATTTGTAATAAACCCTTTAAATCTATTTATGGTAAAGTACATGTAAGCAGATGAATTTCCCTGATGCTCTGAACAGGTGATGAAAGCAAAGCCTGTACAGTCAATGGACTGTTGATTTTACCTGAACACAGGTGATTTAAATCAAAGGTCTTAATTGTCTTATGCCTTGTATATCTTTTACATGTCTTTTTTTAGCTTCTCATTTGTTTAATTTGGTAGCTTTTTACTTTTCTATTGTATATATAGGAATCAACCAGAGTAAGTTAAAACACACTGCTTTCTATAGCTTTTCATAAAGGTATAGTAGTAGGTTAAAAAAATCTATATTTCATATTTCTGTCATGCTATGGAAAAGGTAATAAAACAGTTTGTATAAAGCAATTAAGTAATTCACTAAATTTGCATATTAATTTAATTTAGGTATTTTTAATTCCTATATGTTTTAATTCTTGCAATTTGTGAATGAATCATTTTGACTCTGATACAGCTTTATGTGAGATATATGAAAAATACTTGTAAAATATTGAATACTTTAAGCTTTATAAGGGAGATTTTATTTCTTTTCATGAAAACAAACAAATAAGCAAACAAAAATAACAAAACCCAAACCCAGAAGTTACCTGTTTCTTGGGGGGGGTTGTTTTGTTTTGTTTTGTTTGTGTGGTTTTTGTTGGTTTTTTTTTTTTTTCCTAGAGATGTTTTAGGAAAAAAGTAATCCAGTGTAAGTCCTATTTAATTTCGTTGGTGTCAAAAATCTGACCTAGATATTTTGAATTATGAGATGTCCTAGTCACAGTGAAAACTGTTGAACACCTGGATTTCAGCAGGCACTTTGGGAAGTCATAGAATCATCAGATCATAGAATCATATAATGCTCTGTGTTGCAAGGCCCATTTAAAGATTATTTAGTCTAACCCCTGGCCATGAGCAGGGATATCTTTAACAAAATCAGGTTATTCAAAACTCCCTTCAACAGGACTGAAAATTTTCAGGGATGGGGCATCCACAACCTCTGAACAAACTGTTCCAGGACCTCACCACTCTAATTGTAAAAAAGGTATTCTTTCTGTCCAATCTAAACCTGTACTCTTTCAGTTTAAAACTATTGCCCTTTGTTCTGTCACTACAGGCCTTGGTAAAGACCTCTGTGTCATTTTTATAAGCTCCCTTTAAGTATTGAAAGGTGGCAATAAGGTTGTCTTCCAAAGGATAAACAATTCCAACTCTCTCAGCTTTTCTCCACAGGAGATTTGTACCAACCCTCTGACCATTTTTATGCTGATTGCCCAAGACCTAGCTAAAATCAATACATGCACTTTATGAAACACACATTAACTAATTTTCCTCATTTAACAAAAAATAGGCTTCCTTACCAACATCTAATGAGCCAGAGGAATCATGATTTATGATGAAACAGATCAGTTGACATTTTTGGAGTTGTACAGGAACTTTCCAGTCTCAAAGCAAAAGCCAGCTGAAAGCATGTCTTCAAAACATGTCTCTCTATCTCAAAAAAATGTGCTGTATTTGGAACTTATCCCAACATAATTGACTGATTCTCTGCAGAAATGATCAGTGTTCCACACCTTGGAGTTTTTCCTATTCAGTCAGGTGAGTTATGAGTCACAAGCACCATCACAGCAGTAGTAGAATGTACAACAAAACACTTACCAGCTTGCAGAATGCATTGCACAGACTTTGAGGCATCCATCCCCACTTTGACAATTGCTCTATAGGAAGGGAAGCTAAAAAAATTTTGCTACCACCAGCAGTTTCTATCTAAGCCTATGCTAAAAGGTAGGAGTACTCCACTCTTTGCTTCCAGGTGTAATTTTAAGTGCCCCCAGGTTGTTGTGTGGTTCTGTACGTGGATTTCTTTTCAAATAAGAGGCAGGGAAGAACACAACAGATACTACAACACATAGTATCAAAGTATCATAGTATCATTCAGGTTGGAAAAGAACCTTAGGATCATCAAGTCCGACCATTAACCTACTCTACAATGTTCACCCCTAAACCTCAAAAACACATCTAAATGACCCTTAAACATCCAGGGATGGTGACTCAACCACCTCCCTGGGCAGCCTATTCCAGTGTCTGTCTACTCTTTCTGTGAAAAAATTTTCCCTAATGTCCAATCTAAACCTACCTTGTTGCAGCTTGAATCCATTCCCTGTTGTTCTATCACTAATTACCTGTGAGAAGAGACCAGCCACCAGCCTCTCTACAATGTCATTTCAGGTAGCTGTAGAGTGATGAGGTCTCCCCTTAGCCTTCTCTTCCTCAAACTAAACAGTCCTAGCTCCTTCAATCACTATTCATAAGATGTATTCTCCAGGACCTTCACCACCTTCATTGCCCTCCTCTGCACTTGCTCCAGCACCTTGATATCTCTCTTGTATTGAGGTGCCCAAAACTGGACACAATACTCAAGGTGTGGCATCACCAGTGCTGGATACAGGGAGACAATCACCTCCTTACTTCCACTGCTTACACTATTTCTAATATAAGCCAGGATGCCATTGGCTTTCTTGGGCACCTGGGCACACTGCTGGCTCATATTCAGCCACTTGTCAGTTAGAACCCCCAGGTCCTTTTCTACCAAACAGCTCTTCAGCCACACTTCCCCAAGCCTATAGCATTGCATGGGGTTGTTGTGGCCCAAGTGCAGGACCTGGCACTTGGCCTTGTTGAAGCTCATACCATTAGTGTTGGCCCAATGATCCAATCTATCCAAGTCTCTCTGTAGAACCTCCCTATCCTCATGCAGATCAACACTCTTGCCTAACTTGTTGTCATCTGTGAACTTACTGATGATATACTCTATGTCCTTATCAAGATCATCAATAAAGATGTTAAACATAAATGGTCCCAACACTGAGCCCTGAGGAACCCCACTTGTGACTGGCAACCAGCTGGATTTAGTTCCATTGACCACCACTCTTTGGGCCTGTCCATACAGCCAGTGCTTGATCCAGCACATCGTATGCTCATCCAGGCCATAAGCAGCCAGTTTTAATATGAGAATTATATGGGAAACAGTGTCAAATGCTTTTCAAAAGTCTAGGTAAACAAAATCCACAGCATTTCCCTCATCCAACAGTCAGGTCATATTGTTATAGAAGGAGATCAGGTTAGTCACGCAGGACCTGCCTTTCATAAACCCATGCTGACTGGGCCTGATCCCCTGGTTGTCCCTTATATAGATTGTAATGGCATTCAAGATGATCTGCTCCATAACCTTCCCTGGTACTGAGGTCAGACTGATAGGTCTATAGTTTCCTGGATCCTCCTTTCTGCCTTTCTTGTAGATGGGTGTTAAAATTGCTACCCTCCAGGCTATTCGGACCTCTCAATAAAGCATAGACAATCTGCACAATTTGGTGGCCCACTGCAGAGTATAGCTGCCCCACAGATGGTTAGCTATACAGATTGCATAACGTGGTTTGAGGTTACTTACAAGCAATAAAGGAGATTGAAAATGGACAATATTTTTGCAGTGAGCTTTTCATAACTTTACAGAGCTCTGATGAATTTTTGATTGTGTCTGAGTGCAGAAATCTGGCTTATATGGGATCAAAGTCATATAGACTTATAAAGAAAATGTTAAATAACTTTTCCCTTGTTTTACTAGCTGCCTGCAGTCCCTGCTAATTCCATGAAAAAAATGAACTCAAAATGCCACCTTCTTTTTAATTACAAAGCCAAGAATCAAACTATGCTTAGAAAAATGTAAAAATAGAAATGTCTGCAGACAAGATACCATTACCCAATGTATTGTTAGTATTTCTTTTTTTTTAAAAGGAATTGCCAAGAACAATTCACTGTTAATTGTGTGGCAGGTTATATTTACTTTTCACAAGAGAGTCAGATGGAAATGCATTTTTGAAACCCTTTTTATTAGTAAATCTCCAACCTTCCAGTATTGTCTAAAAGGGGAAGTTAGTGTTCAGTAATGTAGGAAGTGATCTTATGAAACACTAGTTATCCCACATTAACTCTCACTGTGAACAGTCCAGATCTATAAATAGGTTATATAGTTATAAGTAGGTTATAGTTTATATAGGTTATAAGTAGATTCTATATTAGCTTTATGCACTAAAACTTGTGAAGACAAGGCCTTAGGCATCTTTTGTTCAACACACTCCTTCCATTTTTTTCAACAAAACCTTGTTTAACTGCAACATTTCTATGTCTTTGTGGTACAAACACAATTTGCTGGAGAAGTTGCAAAAAAACCCCATAGTGAATAGGGCAGCATCTTAACTTTATATCTTGAAGAACAAGTATTGGGAATACCACACCCCAGCATGTGGCTCTCAAAATAGTACAGAGTCAGGGGGAGGCAAGAATGTCATCCTCGGGCTGTTATATGTGCCACTGTGAGTTCTTACCTATACCTACAATGACAGTCTAGTTAATCCTTAAAGAGTTCCTACTTTTCCAGGAATGAGCAACTACTTTGATCAAGGAACTAAAGCAGTTATTCACAGAATCACAGAATGGTAGGGACTGGAAGAGACCTCCACCCCCCTCTGCCAAAGAAGGATCACATAGAGCAGGTTGCACAGGAACACGCTGTATGGCTTTTCTGGCTCATAGTTCATAATCAAGTTTCAGTAACATCTGGTGCATGCAGGCAACTCACCAGGATCGTGCAGGCAACTCAGCCTTGATTTGTCTATTTATGTCCTTATCTATGCAGAGACAACACATAGGGAGCTGTGTAGATGGGTCAGCCTTAAATTGTCCATAAGCCTCAGGCCAAACAGGGCAATGCTGCACCACACACAG
>JANHGN010006701.1:2402-28827 GCA_024605025.1 Megaceryle maxima | reverse complement strand
GCTGCAGGCACACACTGGCTGCTCATGTCCAGCTTCTCATTTACCAGCACCCCCAAATCCTTTTCTGCAGGGCTGCTCTCTTATTGCCTCTTTCCCAAGCTTGTATTGATAGTGGGGATTGTTCCAGCCCAGGTGTAGGACCCTGCACTTGCTCTTGTTGAACCTCAGGGTTTCAGGGGAAGACATTTGTGGGGTATTTTCTTTATTGCCATAGAACAGTGGTTTCTCTTTCACCAGAAGCAGGTACTGTTATTTTTAGTCTGAAGACTTTTAAATGCTGCATCTTGACCTTCATTCAGAATTACTTCGTCTTTTTTCTTACAGACTGTATCTCTGAGAGTAGCTTCCTGTCTAGTACAAATAGACAAGTGTTCTGCTTCACAGTCAGTGTCTTGTATGTCAGTTCACCTAGATTTTGACGCAAAGATTTTCTGTCTTTTTGAGAGAAGAATACAGAATGTATTATCAAATAAAAAGCCACCATAAGCAGCAGTCTGGATTTGCTGTGTTCCTTATACTGTAAGGAACAGTCTGCAGAAATTACACAGCCTGCAGAAATTTCAGTGCACACCATCAGGCACTACAATCTGATTAGTAATTGGGTTTGATCCTTCCACTTTGCTCTTCTAGCCACTAGATATGACAAAACATGAAGGAATAGCTGTTCTGAAATGCTTTGCATTTCTTAGAATCTTTTAGCAGAAAGAGAGGGAACAGTGTATGTGTAAATATTTTGTATTTGTCTAGCTGAGAAGCCCAGCCATGGTTTTCATAAATAGTTGAGACTCAGCTTCTGTCACAATTGTCTTTTAGTGAAACAAACAAAAATTAACAACATGCATGAAATGTAATATGTGATTTGATAACACATTACCATACAAGTGGCGACTTCACAATTAAAACGTGAGCACTCACAGCCTGCATGATGGAGAGGGTGTCTGAAGCATTTAGATGTAGCTGATCTTGACAGGATATTTTGCAGTGTGCTTCACCAATTGCTGTTCTCTAAAGACACCTCTAGTTGTACCCTTCTGTTTCGTACTGTGAAAATGGAGGAAGGAAAACAGTCTTTGGAGGCAGGGTCTGCTGTGGTGAACAGCTTCACCAGGACATTTTAGCAGTGGTCTCCCCTGGAGAGAAAAAGGAAGGGAAATATCCTGTCTCTCCCGCTGTCCTCTGCAAAATGGGAACATTCTGTTTTCCTTTTTCTCTTGTCATTCTTTGACTTGTAGTTGACTTTACGCTGCTTCCTATGAAGACTTTTTCTATTGCTTTCTTGAAAACTTTTGTTGCTTCCCTCTCTGACCTTTTGCCTTTGAAACCTCCCTAGGTTTCAAAGACATGAGCAGTAACCTGGACAATGAGTATCTGCCTCACTGCATGTCTGGAATCATAACAGAATCATAGGAAGTGAACTAGCTTGCTTTTACTAGACATGGTACAACAGCAGCACATTGATGTAAAATTGCATCTAACCTCAACTCTTTGTTAACTATTTAGTGATAATTATTAACAAGTATTGACCCATTCCATACATGACTAAACAGAAACTTTCTGCTAAAGCAACTTGCAAGAGTAAGCTTTCATTATAGAAAAAAATCCATTGGTCTTGCAGGCTTTCTTTATAAGTTAAAAATACCTCCAACCAAGGACCACTGGATTATGTTAGAAATGAAAATACATTGGCCTCTTTGATGTGTACTTGCTAAAATGCCTAAACATACTAAATTCTACATGTTCTGTTACAATGTGTAAAATGTGTAAAATCTAGCTCCTAACAGTAGGAAAACAGTACGTCTTTTATTCTTGCCTCTTTTAGTCAGGCTAGAGACAAAAATGCTTTACCTTGAACATTTACTTCATGACTGATTATATTGTCTTACTGATTATATTTGTGTGCAAAATAAAGAACAACCCATGCATTTGTGAATCAAAAATTATGTTTAGATCTCACCAAAGTGAAAAATAAAGTTTTTTTCAAAGTGTGTGCAGGATCAGTTTCATAGGATGTAATGGAAGTTAATGCTATGCTAACAGGTCATGGGCTTTTACAGCTGCCTTCTCTCTCCTCGCTGTTTCATGGTTAATATTTTCAAAAAACCTTAGTTTGCCGAATGCCATATTAAAGTGAGGGGAGACTATGTATCAAAGTAATCTGCAGAAGTCCAACATTTTTAATATATTGAGTCCTGATTTTATATTTTCATTTTCAGTTTAATGACTGCTAAAACTATGACTAAGCTTTTTAAATACATTTAAAAATATATATATATTTAGTTTACTCTTGCCTGAAGTGCACTGCATTTCCCTGAAATCCTCGCAGCTCTTGCTTTACTTGCTGTGTCCTACTCAGATATTGACTAGATTACTGTACATAGCTTCTTCAGATGTTGTTTAGTTTAAGCTTTTTCTACTGTACACAAAGCCTTGAAGAAGTTTGATATTACTTGGAAACAGTTTATATTTCTGTCAGATTCTTCAAGGAACTGATTAATTTTGGAGGCCATACCAGGCAAACGCCCAAGTGCAAGCCTCACTGAAATGTTCTAGGCTGTTCACAATAAAGTATGCCTTGCACGGTATTGCCTCCATGCTGATTTTGTTCTCCTTAAAGAATTTGTGGACATTTCATTTTAAATTTCAGGAGCGTCTTCTACTTTCTTTACTGCCTGCTCACATTGCCATGGAAATGAAAGCAGAGATCATTCAGAGGTTACAAGGTCCCAAGGCAGGCCAGCTGGAAAACACCAACAACTTCCACAATTTGTATGTCAAAAGACACACCAATGTGAGGTATTGTACTGTAATAAAATGTATCAGAAACATTCAGAAAAAAATTTTTTTTAAAGAAAGTATCAAGAGAGAAATTAAGAAAATAATTGTTCTAGTATGTTTTTCGACAACTTAATGTTTTGTATCTGTTAATTTGATGAAATGTTAACAATTCCACATTCCAGAAGATCAACAAAGATGATAATACAAAGGAGTTGTTTTAAAAAAGCCATGCATTAACAGACTTTCTTCATAATGTCTTATTTTTTCAGGTTAAAGTACCAAATCATGCTTTCATATAGACTAAAAATTTTAATTTTTGTCAGCTCTATAGTTCTGAATTTGTAATTTTTTTTTAACTAGACCAATTATATCATGAAAATAGAGGCAGCTATTTCACATATGTATTTTACACACTACCCGAGATAAAACACTCTGCTGACAAATCTAATTAATTATAAATGTCTAGAAGTTAGAAAAATAATTCACCATTTATTTAAAATATTTAATCTTTACATGTTGTTTTACCTGTTTTTTTTATTGGACAAGTTAATTTGAGTTACATTCTGAGAAATTACTTTTTATTTTTAAGCAAGTATTTGCTTAAAAAAGGTAATTTCTCAGAATGTAACAGGCAGGGCTTTTGAGGAAGTTAATTTTCACTTGCAAGCAAAAATAATTTTTCTTTAGCCCAATTCTGAATTGGTCACATTTTGTTGGTGAATAGAAACATAGTGTATGGCTTGAATATCTTAACAGTTGAGTTTGAATTCAGTAGTCTGAGTAAAAAGTGAACAAAGACTTACATGCTGCATATTACTGACAGGTAAATCTAGACAGAAAATGTCTACAATGATAAGTAGTTATTAGACAATTTCTGATAATAAACATGTTTATTGAAATAATTGCCATTACTATAGTGCAAATTTGTGAGTGGGAAAAAGATTTCTATGTTTTGAGTGGACTGTAACAAATATAGAATACCTATAAATACCTATAAATATAAGTATAACTATAAAGGTAATAACCTGTGAAGATAATACCTATAAAGATAAACACAGGTGTGTGTTACCTATAAATGTAATGCCTATAAAGGTATAGGTAGGTTTACCTCAAAGTATAGTTATACTTTGTGCTCTACATTTAGCAGTGTCTGTGTTGGGTATGGCATACCTCTGTGAAGTCCAGATTGCCTACTTTCAGGTTTTGCTGTTGATCTGAGTTCTTCAGAAAGACACTGTAGTCAAGTTTCTGTTCATTTCTGTTGTAGCATTTTGTATGCTGATATCGTGGGCTTCACTCGTCTGGCCAGTGACTGCTCTCCGGGGGAATTGGTGCACATGCTAAATGAGCTGTTTGGCAAGTTTGATCAGATTGCAAAGGTGGGTTTCTACTGGGCTGCTACTGTTAGTTTAAATAAGTAAGTCATCTTTAAAATATTTTTTCTTTTTGAGACTCTTCTACCTTCACAGTGCATATCTGAGGCTTTGGTGGGAATATTGGTATTAAAACATGTGAAGGAAAAATCTGGCTCTGGTCTGAGTGCAACAGTGTGTTTCTGTCAGAGTGACAGTCTGTGAAACCCAAGATTACTCTCTCTAATAGGACCAGTAGAGACAGCTTATAGAACTCGATAAAGCTTAATGGCTGATGAACAGCTCTTTAAATAGAATTTTTACAGTAATAAAGGTTAAGAATATCAAGATAGAAAATGGAGTCAGTCATTTTCCAATCTCTGAAAAAGCATTAGAGAGACAATTTTGATCAGAGCAATTTTAATTACTGACCACAGCCTCTTGATTACTCAAGAAAAGATTCAAATACAATCAGAAGATTTTTTTCTGTTTATTTAGGTGTCATTTTAATAAAAATTACATCTAACTTCGTGCTGTGTGTGAACATGAAATCAGAAAAACTAAGATAAAAAATGTCTGTGTTTTTTATTAGTTAAAAAATATTATCCAGTATTGGTTAAGGAAAAAAAAAGCAAAAACCTTTACAATGCCTTAGAGTACCAAAGCTAGACATAAGGTTATAATTGCTAATTTCAGGAAGTATTGCATAGTGCAGCTTCAAAGATATACATGTGGAAGAATAGGTATTTTGTTTTCATATTTCAAACAAAAAGACTTTATTTAGATTAAGTAGATGATATTTGGCTCAGTTCTTTAATCTAAGGTGTGAACAACACTGGAGATACATGTTTTGAAGTGAACTTCCTTCCTGGTTTTGCCCATTAAGGATGATAACAAATGAAGGAATCATTTGTATAAAACTCTCAGAGAGCATTTCTTTTTTATCAAGCCAAATATTGTCTACTGAAACATGATTTTGCTAATATCATTTAAGTCAGTCTTTGTAACAGTAACTCTTCATTTATATAAATGAAGTTGAAAGTGACCATCTCACCTTGCTTTTTCCTCCAGGAAAATGAGTGTATGAGAATTAAAATCCTAGGTGATTGCTATTACTGTGTTTCTGGACTACCTATATCTCTTCAAAATCATGCCAAGAATTGTGTGAAAATGGGACTGGACATGTGTGAAGCCATTAAGTAAGTGCTGAACTTTTTGTTAAGTATTCAGCAACAGAAATTCTGTCTCTTTTCTGTTTGTAGTTGTGCTGCTGGTTAAAACATTCAGACCTGCAGTAGTTGATGTGTTTCGCTACAAAGTCCAGTGAGGTAATCTTGATCTCAGCCTCAGCAAAGAAATGTTTTAAGATACTGGGTCATTCCAGGCTATCTCATCACTATACCATAAACATGATTAAGGGACTGGATCATTGCTCGTATTAAGAAAGGCTAAGATAGCTGGGACTGTTCACCCCAGAGGGGGGAAAGCTGAGGGTGAAGAATCTCATCTGTGCATTTAAGTACCTGAAGGGAGAGTGCAGAGAAGATGGAGCCAGGCTCTTGGGGGGTGCCCAGTGACAGGATAAAAGATATTGGACACATCCTGAAACACAGGAGGTTCTTTCTAAACATCAGGAAACACTTTTTTCACTGTGGGAGTGACTGAGCATTGCCACAGGGTGCCCACTGAGGTTGTGGAGTTTCTAGCCTTGGAGATACTCAAAATCCAGCTGGTATAGCCCTAATGAACCCACTCTAACTGGCCCTGTTTTGAGCAGAAGTTGGACTAGCCAATATCCAGATGTCCCTTATGACCTCAACTATTCTGTGATTCTGTGATTACGAGATGATAAATATCCCCATAGAGATCACTTAGGACTTGGAAGCTGTTTTAAAAATCCAAGTATTATGTGAAGTGTTGCAGCCTATAGGTGAATAAAAATTACTGATTATTAATCATATTTTGTTGCATGATTGCTGCATCTCTGTGTGGAAGCATCTCCTGAAATACTTCTGTGACCTGCAAAACTAGAAGTAGTAATACTCTTGCTGTTAGAAGTGTGTCACTCAATATACATTTGACTCACTCTGTCTAAAATACCTTTTTTGTCAGATACGAGTTTTTGTTATATTCAGTCACTGAGGTACAAACTGACTCCACCGTGTGTGTTACTAAAGCAGTTGCTATTTAGATTAACAGTTCTGTATAGATTTTACCACCTGAATATGGTTTCAGTTAAGTTCTCTTTGAAGAAAAGAGGAAGAATTCTGCCAAATTTCCAAATGATCCAAATGACAAAGCTTTATTCAGTCTTGTTTCCTAATGATGTGTAGCTCCATTTTGAGTAATTCAGTCTCACTACAGTACAGATTGTTTCCATTTAAACATGTTAGTAGTCTCATTGATTAATTGCTTTGCTTTTCTTCTCTACGTTGGAACAAATCCAATTTTTCTTATAGTCTGCAGCCTGCATACCCAGGAGTGGGATGCTCACCTTATCAAGTCATAGATGCCAATGCTGCCTGTGATATTGAGAGCTGGCCTCCTTAACTGGGTGCTTTAAGGCTAGAGCTTATCTGTTAAGGCATAATACATTTGTGTATGAATATATGTGCTGTTATCCTTCAGCCCAAACTCCACCCCATTGTCTGTCCAGTGACTTCCTAACATACATGTATCGCAGATACAGATTCTCAAAGGCTGTCTTTGATTTGTTAGTATGAAATGAGTTCCATTTCAGAGGAAAGTGAAAGAAACTGTTGGATGAGATGGTTGTATGAATTTGAAAGCTAGATACAAAATAAAGTCATTTTGCTTTTAAAGCTGCAGTTTGCAAGGAAGCAAGTGCTCAAGGCTCAACAAATGTCTTAAAGTGTGTAACACAGGACTAGGTGGCTCTTTGATACATTGGTCCAGAATTACCGATGAGCAAAGCTCAGATAAAGAGAGCAGATGTTTTCCTAATGACCTGAAGCTTGCGTGGTGAAAAGTTGCTACTGCAATCTAATCATGCCTGTGAAAAACAGAATCCTTACAAACTCAAATTTCAGGATGCAATAGGAAAAATACAATCTTGATGAGTATTTTGACTGCCCAGCAAGGATGGGCACACTAATTCTGGTGTGCAAGGGAAACTGGAGACACTGTGAAAATGAAAAAATAGTAAGAAGGTTCATTTATACTTGTGCAGGTAAGGCATGTGCCCTGTGGGGATGTGATAGGCCACATTCTTAGACACATTTAGTGCCTGCATTATTATAGCAATTGTTCAGGAAGCACAGGAGAGAGGCAATAAACCCTAATTTGGTCCAGAGTAACACTTCTAATTTAAAATCTTCTGTGGTTTCTTTAATTTGTGAGACAGAGGAGAAGATTCAGTCCTGGAACATATTCTACTTCTTCCCTTCTTCAACTCCTCAGAGCTTCTTATAAAGCATACTTTATGGGTTGCTCTCCAGAACATGGCATGGCAGCCTTTCAACAAGCACTCCTAGAGGACAAATGTTCCTCTTCCATCTCGCCCAGTTTTGTAAAACACCTTTTTTTCCCCAAAAATGTTAAGCTTATGTCATATTCCTTCTGCAGAGCGAAGTCTTTGTCATTTGCTAACTACTTTCAAAGATCATTTACAAGCAGTTCATTTTCAAGTGTGTCAACTACAGGAGAGCAGTGAAAAATGGCAGTGTGAAAAGGGGTATCAATAAACACTTCATAGAGACTGAGGGAATAAAAAAAACTTCTTGTCTCTTCTTTTTAATAACTTTAAAACACATTTTAACACAATACTTTGTCATGCTCCTGTTATTTTCATTTCCCATAGAAAGAATACTTGAGAACTACTATTTAGACATAGGATTTACCATATCAAATTAAGCCTGTTCCCTTTAAAAAGAAAAAAAAAAAAAGAGAGAGAAACAGGCCAGTAATTCTGTAATTCAGAAGGTGCAGAGCTGATCATTCTCATCATTGAGACTGAATATGTTGCTAGAACTAGGAACACATGCAGGAGCCTTTTGGGTTTCTTATTCTATCATTGTTCCTAACATCAACATCCTGAAAATACCAAGATAAATGTATATATATATGTATATGTTCCTTATTGGTCCACATGAGTTGAAACTTAAATACATAAATCTAGTTAAGTTACAGTCTTCCCATTTTTTAGAACTGTATAAGCTTGTAGACATCTGAATTAATTTTATAACTCTTTACATGTCCTTAGATACATGTATGACATATGTCTGAAAATGTTTTGCTTGTTTGACTTCAGTCACCCATCTGTGATGCAGAAGAGTCTCTTCTGAAAAGATTAATGCCTATTTTATGTGTAGGGCTTGTTTGAGATCTGGTTTGAGGTGAAGAGATACTTCAAATCTGTCTAATGTCACTGGAGGGGTCAAAGATTTAGATGTGGTCTGGACAGTGAGGGTAGTCTTTCACTTTTAGTATAACAGTCTAGTGGGTACAGTGTTCACCAACCATGTGGAAGACTACTGAGCCTATGTTCTCCACAGCCTGAATGGCACTGAACCCATATCCCCAAAGAGTGTATAAGCCACCAGCATGTAGAGTATCCTGAGATGCTGTGCATTTTCATTCTTCCTCTCAGAGCAGAACCATTTGCCAGCAGGCATGCAAGGGTGATGGAACCTGACAAGCCAGATGTGAGAAGGTCTTCACTGTAGATATTAGGGTCTTCAGATAGAAGTGTGCATAACAGTAGTTCCAAATGTCCAAAATACATTTATTGAACTGTTGCTGGTATACCAAAGCTATACCAAAGTCTGCCTGTAGAAGAAAAATAGTCCCTTGGTTCTATCATGAGACTGAACATTTCCACTGCTTAGTTCAGCCTTCACAAAAAATTTCAAATGAGTATAAAAGAAGGGACTTCAGACATGGACTTGAGAATTAATACTTACTGCAAATGGTTGGAAATATAGATCATAGTAAAGGTAATACATAAAAATGATCCTAGCATGAAAAGAATGGAGGCAATGCTAGAAAGAAGTAAATGTTTTCACCATTGTTACTGCTGATTTGACTGGTAAATTAAAAGAAACAGAAGACCCTATTACATACATTAACAGATTTTCTTCTCAACTACAGGAAAGTGCGAGACGCCACGGGGGTCGATATTAATATGCGTGTGGGAGTGCACTCTGGGAACGTGCTTTGTGGTGTTATTGGGCTACAGAAGTGGCAGTACGATGTGTGGTCACATGACGTTACTCTGGCAAATCACATGGAAGCTGGAGGAGTCCCAGGGTAAGAAGCTTCTCTGTTAACCTTTGGACACGTGATTTTCTGTACCGTGGAGCAATACATAGGTACCATGTCTTCAGCCATCAGCCTTCATGGAGAAACCTGAACTAATTCTTAGTGTTGTCTTAAAAATAACAAACCAGGCACTCAGTATTTCCTGTGATTTAAAAAGCATTTTCTTTGTGGATGGAAACCTTTAGATTTATGCCCATTAGAACTTACAAATATGAGATTAGAGGGACGATAAAAGAAGTGAGCAGCCTATAAAATAGTATAACCAAAAGCTAGAAAAAAAGGTTGGTCAGGTACAAATTATGCTTTTGATTGGTATTTGTGATTCTGTCATTCTTTTAAAATATAATTTCAGCCGTGTTCACATCACCTCAGTCACCTTGGCACATTTGAATGGAGCTTACAAAGTGGAAGATGGGGATGGAGATGTGAGGGACCCATATCTGAAAGAGCATAATGTTAAGACTTACTTTGTAATCAATCCTAAGGTTAGTAGTACTTTTATTTTGTGGCCAGTCATAGTTATTTTTGAGCAGGACCACTAATCTCTTTTTTGAATAATTTACTACCATAACATATTGATCAGAGCTATTACTGCTGCCTACAAATACATAATGTTTGCATTGAAAATCTTTCTCGCTCTTCAGAAATAAGTCTCTGATATTTCCCAGCAATATCATTAAGAATTGCAGTTTCTTAGCATCTCTCCATTTTTAAGTTCCAAAGCATGCAGATATACGGGGTACCAGATGACGCATTACTGCTTCAAAAGGTAATGAACACCGAGGCTGATACCACCTTTTATTCTTTGTCAACCAGGGAGAGAAACGAAGCCCTCAGCACCACATTAGACCTCGACATACTCTTGATGGAGCCAAAATGAGAGCTTCTGTCCGCATGACCCGGTACCTGGAATCTTGGGGAGCAGCAAAGCCATTTGCACACTTGCACCACAGGGACAGCATGACCACTGAAAACGGCAAGATTAGCACAACAGTAGGGGCCTACTTATGTAATTTCATACAATTTAGCAATATTTGAAAGGAAAAAGGTGCTCACTGCTAAATAATTGGGTTTTTTCTGATAGAAGAAGATACATGTTTGTACAGGCATAAACCCTATGAAGTTGATGGGAGCTTCTCCACTGGCATGTGAGCTTTGGATTAGACTCTAAGGAGCCGTGTCTTGCTATAAGTGCATCTCGAATTTTAAGGATTCCAACATGATCACTAAAATACACAATTTGACCCTCTGAAGACTTCTGATACGGACACCTTCCCTGAGATTGATTGGCTGTTTAGCTACATTCTCCACTGGGGATAAGGCCAAACCTGGAGTAAAGGCTGTGAAGTTAAAATATCCCTGTGGTACCTGGAGTGGACTTTATTAGAAGAGCTCTCTGGGAACCAAATCCATGCTCACTGTAACATCTACTTCTTGAAGGTGCACTAACCACTTGTAAGCTAAGACTGATGGCCTGGGTTTCACAGTACTACTGTGCAATGTTACATTTCTTACACTGAACAGAAAATATTTCTTTTTAATTTTGCTAACACTATTTTACTGCTGTCAGCAAGAGGCTGTCCATCCACAGCCTGTACATTGCATTATCTTCTACTTCTAAAAAGTGCAAACATAAAGGTAAATTCTAATAGTTTCCAATACTGGCATTCAGTCTTGTTCCTGTTACATCTGAGGACATAGGACTGAGTCACCTAACCCATCTTGTTCAATAAATACAGTGCATCAGAATGTGGATTGTGATGGGTTCATTAAAAGAAGTACCCAGCCATCACTACTAATCACAAAATAAATGTGATTGTGATGGCTGCTGTTGCTTATCAACTAAAAAACTGACATTTGCTTGTATTTGGCCACTCAGGTTTGTTTTTATCAAAAACTCTTAACATTGTTTTTTGCTGAAGCTGGCAGGAGTTTGGCCTACATTAAAATATTGGTGACTTTGAAGCAGTGATGTCTAATAAAGCAAAACTTTTGTGGATTCAGACTGTTGTATTAATTATTTAGTCTTTGAAAGTTTGTCTCCAGGTCACTTCATCATCACTCTTGGCTGAATTTTTCTTTTAGACAGTTTTAATCTAATCTAATCTAATGTTAAAACTATTTGTATTGAAAACTTTTCTCCTTACTTGACCCTGTTTTCAACACTATTTTTAAAGCAACTTAATGTTGTCAAAGTCTGCTATAATTCATAGGTATTTTCTTTTGGTTTTTAGGATGTTCCTATGGGGCAGTATCATTTTCAGCGCTGCAGAGAAAGGTAAATTTCTTTTTAAAAATCACTTATTCATCTAATGTCCATATCAATGCATATACATTCATATATATTAAGGCATGCTTTCAAATATTGAGGGCCATTTCTCAGCCAAACTATTTTTTTCAGCTGGTATCTCTTACATAGAGAAGGTCTACGTAAATAGATTTGGCAGACGTGTTACCTATGAATTGTGAATACACTTCCTGATACAAACAGCATTATTCTGAATTAGTATATAAGTATATAGTTTATAAGTATTTTACTTTTCCTAAAAACCCAATTGGTTTATCTAGCAACAGGGAGAAAATTATATGCAGGAAAATTGAGAGGAGGCACAGACGGTCAAGAAAAGGGAAGATGGATAGGGCTATTACTAATTTGTGTTAAAACAGCTAGTAATATGTACTAAAAGATACATTTTATATATTTTGTTAATTTCATGTATTTGCATTGTGTTTTATTGTTTCAAAGTCTGCAGTATGTTTGAACATTCAAAAGATATCTTGTGCTCTTCCTGTAGTGCTCCTGCTACACAGAATGTTTGCAAAATCACAAGCACTTTAAGTTTTCGTTCTCCTGCTTGGTACTTCAATGACTAGAGCAAGATGAGAAATGGAAACTGTTGAATGCTATCAGTTTGAAAAACAAGCTTAGCACTGTCAGAAACCTGGAATGGTTAACTTTTATTTTAGTGACACTTAAGGTGATGTCTTCCTTGTAAAATTATAAGTAACATCACAAATAGCATAAATTTATTGAAAGAAACCTTTAAATATTTGTATTTTTGTTTTGTTTGATTATGTAAGCAGGTCATTCTATCTGTTCCTTCCCCATCTCTCTGCTTGCCATGTGTTTCCTCAACAAATCACAAGTTACTGGAGAGCTATGCAATTACCTAAAATTTTGCTAAGTTCCAGAAGATGAAGAAGTTTTGACTTAATATGCATGCTATTAATGAAAACAGCCTCTGGTTTTAAAACTGAGCATTTACATTTGGACAGTATGTCAAAAGGACATGTATCAGCCTTACTGTGAAAGGAAAGATCATTGGACTGTGATACTAGCAAATAAGGCAATTCTTTTAAGATTCTGAGATGTTCCTGCTTTAGTGTTTCTAAATTCCACTCCAAAGTAGATTCAAAAGGTTAAAATGTTATGATGTGTCTTGATATCATGTTATGGAAGGCATTTCTAGAAGCTGTTACTAGAACATAATGTCCGTAGTGAGGCATAACTAGAATTTAAGGTAAGCTAGTTAGTCATTCCCACAGGAGAGAGCTGAAATGATAGTAAGCACAGTATTTTATTAGAATATGAAAATATGGGGTTTGAAACCCGACTGTAGACTTACGTTTCTGGCAGCCTTAGTTCTTCTCTAGTTACAGGATAGTCTTACATTGTTAGGGATCTTCCACAAGGATTAAATGTGATAAGATAATGTCTTCTCATCCGTCTAGTTATTTCTCCTAGGCTGATTGTTTCATAAGTGAAAAATATGCTGTAAACACTTTCCTAACCAAATTACACAGAGTTTAATAAACATGAAATCAGTTTTGCTTAAAGTTACTGTAAGTACACTAATATAAGTTCTGTATGAATGTGACTCCTGCAACAGGCTATCTGTTTTGGGGAAACAACACCAAAACTGGATGTTGAAGAAAATCCGTGTAACCTTTGACAGGGTTCAATTTGTAGGTTAATAAAATTTTGGTAAGCAGAGAGTCAAATTTCGGATCTGACTGCTAACTTCTTATGAAACACTGTTATTAAATTAACATTGGGTTTAAGTTTCAAGAGGTAGAGACTTCATCTGGCAATATTTGAAATATTCCATCTTTAAGGAGAGCAGAACTGCTGAAAGGACTGATGATGTTTGCAGTAACATGTTAGGAAAGAGACCAGTTTAGATGATCCTCTGTTGTGTTCATGCTGCATCTAGTGAAAAGAAGTTTTGTGGTTGTGTTTTAAGTTATAAGTAGAGAAACATGACATATGTTTCAAACTAATTTCAGACTTGGTGCCCAGTTTTCTTCTTACAAATAATAAAATACTTCAAAGAAAAGAAGAGGTAACAGGCTTTCGGTAAAGAATACTTAGCATGCCTCAGTGCACTAGCACATCCTACAAGGGTTTTAAAAAACAACTACAAGAAACAGGACTGTTTTACTAATTGGGGCATATTCACATTCTTTTTCATGAATTTATAGCACTGTGGAAGACTTTCTTTCAGCCAGTATTTCTTGAACTCTCTTGGTTGGTTTGTTGCTTTATCAAATATTTTCTTCTGTGCATTTTTTAAGTGTTCCCTAATAGGTAAATTCTTGATTTTTGCATGTGTGTCAGACTCCGTAGCTAATGCTGTTTCTGTTAAGAGCTTATTATGAGGCTCAATGTGCCTGAAACCTATAGCTGCTATTGCAGCATAAATGCTAAAGAATTATTATTATCCTGATAAGTTTATGCCAGCTATCACCCTATTGTTTAAAAGTAATGTTTATTAATAATGTAATGATTTTCCAAAGCAACTTCCCACATTTTTCATTTCAGAACAAAATCACAAAAAAGAAGGTTTGAAGAGGAACTGAATGAGAGGATGATCCAGGCCATTGATGGAATCAATGCTCAAAAGTATGTTTTTATCCTCTGTTGTCTTCTCCCTTCAACTTTGACATAAATCTGCAATAAAGGGTAGTGTTTACTATTTCTCCCTACCACACACACACAGAAGTCTGAAAACAGCAAAGGTCTCACAAATACTGACATAGGAAGCTCTGCACGTTGTGGAGATTGCTGTACAGTCACATTTTCTACAATGCTGGGTAAGACAGTGCCTGTGAACCATGGTGAGGCAAAGGTTTTTGCTTGTCTTGATTTCTATGGTAAAGGGATTCTTGCTCTGTTGGGCAGACTGTTGGGGGAATCAACATAGCATGTATATTTTCTTTGTCGTTGAAAGACTTGGACATGATATTGATGTTCTCCATTTGCTGGTGAAAAGACAAGACTGAGAGAAAAAAAAAATACCAGTCCAAAATAATTGTTCAGGTTTCTTATATTTATCTGGTGAAATAAGAGAATTGCCCTTCAAATATGCAGATAATAATTGTGATAAATTACATGGGATTTTCCCCCGCTACTTCTGAATCTCAGAATCTTTGTCAGCTGAGTGTTAAACTTAATTATTAAACATTTGTATGTCACATTTGGGTTTTTTGCATCCGATAGTTGTATTAAAAGTCAATTGGCTTTATTTTTCAGTGATTATGTATAGAAAAGAGTATTGGTAGTTATAGGTCATACAAAGAATACAGTGAAAGGAGGTAAGTTATGTGATAGGCAAAGCCTATACTAGATTATACTAAACATGCCTAAAACAGCTACATAAATTTTGTCAGTTTTTATGTGTCATCAGATACACTTGCTGTGGTAAGTGGATTGTAAAAATTACGGGTTTATGTCAAAATTAAAGCATCTGTTTAAATTCATTAAAACCAAGTATTGACATGATGATACTGTATGATGTTTTATCTCAGAGAATGCCTCTGTTATCTAATTAGTGCATAAAATTCAGAAAAACCTGTGGATAAAAGACATTTCTGTGATAAAAACAGCTTCTGAAAAAGTTTCAATGAACTTTGTCAATTATGTGGGGAATTTCAGAAAGGTAAGGAATCATGTTATATACCAGAGAGGCTGAATGCCACATGCCAAGCCTACCTTCATTACTTACCCTGTATTGATTCGCTGAATGAATCATTTAAACAACATTATTCAGTTGGGTACCTAAGTTGTCAAAAGTGCCAGTTCCCCAAACGGCGTTAATTCAATAATATTTTAACTATGGGAATGCTAAGCACTTGGAAAAATTAGGTAAAAGTTTTCTTACATACAGGGCACAAAGCTAATCACATTTTTGTTTTCTCTATAATTGTGAAGGCGGTTTTGTGCTTCAATTTTTGGGCTGTAAAATGAAAGTAACACTATCAACTAATCTAATGGAATGGTTATGAAGCTAAATCTTTTGCATTTGTGAATATAGAAGCAAACTTTTAAGAAAATCTATGAGAAAACTGGTATTTCTAAATGTTTTTAAAGTGTACAGTTTGGATTGTATAGCAGTGAGGTCTATGACTGAAGAAATTAAAACCAAATATTACACATAAAATATGGTATAAAAGTTACCGTTCTTTTAACCTTTTTATTGAGAAAATGGCATGGAAATAATTCAAAAGCAACCATTCATTGTACAGAGACATTGTTTCTTCCATCCTGACCTCAGCATGATGTGACTTTTTCATCCACATTATGGTTCTTTGCTATGTGTCATTTGGTTAAGAAGTAACTGGTTGCAAGCAGATGGTCATAATATGTGGTCTTTGGACATTACATGCCCAGGTGTTTAACAGCCAGTAGCTGGAAGATCAAGGAATTTAGAGTTTGGTTTTCTTAGTCCAAGACAAAGCTGTAATCCAAATGAATCACTGTTTCCACACAGTGCAGTACCCACTGACATAGTAGCTCAGGTTTTAAAAAGCAGCACAGCATTTTCCCCGGGCTCCCTACTTCCCTATTCTCCTGCTGTTTCACAAGCCTGCTTAGAGATCTTTCCACAAAACTGCCAAGCACCACATGCACACATTGTCATTCCTATGGGGCATGGAGGTTCAATTCCTTCTTCTGGAATGCAAATGAAACTGTGGCATCTAAAAAGCAGCCCACTGGCTTTACAGCATGGTTCAGAGTATCAGATTTAGTTGGCAGTGCTCCTTGCAAAGTTGCATGAGGAGAGTTATGACCTGTTTATTCATTATTATTCTGTTAAAGCACTACATTAAGAGATATGTAAATACAGATTTAAAAGAGCAAGTGAGGAACAAAGAGCTTCTGTCTCTCAGCTGAGTGCCTTAACCACTAGGGTATAACATCATACTCTCCCCATGTTTCTTTTCCCCATACCATAAACAAAATATTCTTGTCTGCAAAGCGCCCATCTGCACAGGACTGGGGTGAGAAACCCTAGCTATGCCACCCTGAAACTTGGTGGTTAGAGAACTTCTGTAGGATGTGATGGATGGATAGCAATCTTCTAGCTAAATACATACCTACAGGGGGAGCTAAACTGAAGTTTGCTCTTTGATAACTAGGTTACTGTGTTAAAGAGCTACATTCCTTTTGTTCTTTAAGTCATGGCAGCTGCTGTGTTCTGTGCTCCATTCCTGCTGTGCATTACATTGTCAGTCAGTGCAAGCCCTATCAAACCACACACCTCTGTGAATACAGGCAGAATTCAGCTGTCTATCTGTGCTGTTCCTTCCATTACAAAAGAATTTAAACAGAACTTTGGCACCTAGCTTCCCAGGAGGCATATCCCCACATAGCTGCAGATAGCTTTGGTAACTTGTAGGCTCATCAGGGAGTCAGGCTGTAGGCAGAATTTTTCATCCCTTATCTCCATGCCAAAAGTATGTGACTGTGCTCCCTCTTTTGTACTTACCTTCCACTTCTATTTGTCTGTGTTATACTGCTTCCCTCATCTTAGACCTCTTTGCACTTGCTACCTAAAACCAGTGTAGTTTTTTCTGAGCTTTAAAGTACAATTAAAATCTCCTGAAAATGTGAGGCAGCATTTACTCTAAATGGCACTACTGACTTCACATGCAGTCAAGTGTATACAGACCAAATTAGACCTTTGGGAGTAGATCTGCAGACAGAAATTTTTAGTGGTTTCGTAATGGTAATTAAATCAATCCATCTGACAGATACAGTAAGAAAAGAAGATAAATTAGTTAACAATTTGGAGAAGAGAGTTACTTTTTTTTTTTTTTTTTTTTTTTTTAAAAATAACTTACTGGAAAAAAGGCTTGTACTTAATTTTCACATTTTACCAAAATTTTTCACAAACTGGGTGTTTTCTCCAGTAGATTACAGCTGGACCCAAACAAAATGATGCTATAGGTACAACAGCCTATCGCATCTGTTTCTTCTCAGAATCCTAACTGTGATCAGACATGATGTGAACGATTGCAGAGCAAACTGGAAAATATGTTTTTGAATTAAGCATACCTAGAACTGAGTATGTTTTCAGCCCCTTTTTATAATGAGACTGATTGCAATGGAACAGTCTGACGCGCAAGGAAACAAATGGTTTAGATTTCACAAACCAAAGCTAATAGCTTACACTCCACTCTGTCTACTCCTGTTCTCCTAAGACCTTAATTTAGGATATATTCCACTGTGGTTCATTGATACTGCTTATTTGCGTTGCAGCCTGTCAGTTGAGACATTCCCTTTTATTTAGAAGGCATTAGCTACACTACTGGCTTACAGCCTAATTAAAGTTCTGGCTGGAAAGGTTGCAAAAAAAATATCAAGCCCTGCTTTTACTGTTCAAGCTCAATTATTGTATGTTCACAGAGGAGTTTGCTCAAATACTTGTTTCAAATTTGTCTAGTCTCCTTGAGGTGCAAGCAACCTAACCCTCTTGAAACTTAAATATTCTGGTTCTTTTCAAGTGTCCATTAAAGCAAATGTAATCTTTCATATTTGAACATTTCATTTTGTAAAAGTTACGTGAAGCTTTTGTCCAGATTTATTTATTTTAAAATAGATTCATAGTTTCAATGCAAATACTTATTCTATTTTTTATTTCTCATCTTTAAGCAGCGAAGAAGTTTTTATAATGAGTAAGAAGATCAAAGTCTACCTCTAGAGTACAGGGTCATGGTCAAGAGACTAATACAGCTCAAAGACAAAACCACTTCACCTCTTTTAATAATGTTTTTTACATTTTCATTTGGAATAGGAATTCATAAAGGGTAATTTACCTGTCACTCTTGCATATCATAACTGTGCTTCTTAAAGCTACCTTGAAAAGTACTGTTTTTACCTCAGGTTCTCATCTGTGCACTGGATGTACTACACTATATTGGATGAGTAAAATAACTGTTTCAGAATTCCATCATATAAATCTCTCCCTTGGTTGTCCCTAGGAATGATCCACAGAAAAAAATGGTTCATCTGAGCTTTTGTTTCATGGGTATGTTAGCAGTAGAGTCAAAAGGCAAAGGTGTTTTGTAGTTTCCACTTTTACTGTCAGTGCAATTCACCATATACACTGTAACAAACAAGAGCTTGCTTTATTCAAAGTGATTTTCTTATTTTACTTCATTTGCGTAATATAAAAAGACAGGCCTATACTCTTATGTCAGTTACAATGTTTGTTTTCTCTTCTAGGCAGTGGCTTAAATCTGAAGATATTCAAAGAATATCACTTCTTTTCTATAATAAGACTCTGGAAAAAGAAGTAAGTTATTTTCACTGCAAATTCAGAGTCAATTCCTTCTTTGTCTGATCCTAAGTGAGGTTTGTATCCCTTGTTTTTGTAACACAGAGCCATGGCCACAGCCTCTCTCCTGCAGGGAGAAGTGGAGCAGAATAGTGTTCTTGTGGCTAGCTGCCAGAGGCCTGTGTTGTATGCCCTTGACAATGCATTAGGGTGAAAAAGTTTCAGGGCCTGTTGAGGCTGTTTAGAAGATGACCTAATAGAGAAGCTACCAGACCTGGTGTGGTGTCATCCCTAGTGTTTAAAGGGTATGTGGAGTAGATCAAAGGTGTGCATATGAACACATTCAGATTTTAATGGGGGTGGTATTAACTGATAAATTCTGAAAGAGAACTTGAGAGGAAACCACCTTATATATACTTTGGACAGTCAAGCAATCAGGACTCTGGAGAAAATCAGGGAGCTAAATTATTTGGCTGTGTAGATGCTCCCTGTAAGACTCTAATCTCTTTTAGACTGTAGAATGCTATTGAACAGCAAAGAACTAATTGGTTTTTTCTGATCCAGCTTTGTAAGATCTTTCTTCACTACCTTTTAATGACTCACTAGTCCAGTCTTGACTTTAAAGAATTCAGTAAGAAGTCTAGTTGGATTTAAACAGCAGCTTTTCAGGCCTTGTAGGACCTGAAAGTACAGAAAGGTAATAAAGCAAAATAATTATTTAACGTAAGCAGTGAGCTGCCTGACTTCATTGGGAAATGTCTGGAGAAGTGTGGAACACTGAAATTAATTTACGAGTTGGAATTTTTTTAAATTTTAACAGCAGCTCATGGTCCATAATTGCCAAAAATATTGTAAAAAATATTTTCTTTTTTTTGTTTGTTTTTAATTAAACCTTTTATGAGGTCTTTGGGATAGTCTTGTTCTGTGGAGGAACAGGACAAATCCATTTGACTTGGCTGCTTAAGCTCTTCTTCAAGAAGGAAAATTATTCAATACTTTGCCCGATAATCCCTAATCCTGTGTGAAGTGGATGTGGAAGTCATTGAACAACAGGAAATTTGCTGTTGCTAAAGACTTCCTATACATATCTGTATCTTTTAAGATTAAATTTCAGTTGAGTGGTATTTATCCACTTTGGAAGTTGTGTTTTTAACATTCGATTTTTTTTCTTTCCAGTATCGAGCAACTACTCTGCCTGCATTTAAGTATTATGTGACTTGTGCCTGTCTCATATTCTTCTGCATTTTCGTTGTGCAGATTCTAGTTTTGCCAAAGTAAGTGGTATTTAACATGTAAATCCTATGTATATTTGCTCATTAATGTAAAAGGATAAAAATAATTAAGTAAAAAATTTTGGAGTTGTCAGATTATAGATGTCAATTCATGGAAATTAAATCAGACAGAGAAGACTGATGATTTCAGCCCATTTTCAAAGTTATGCTTGTTTCTAATTTTAAATGCTGTCAACAGCATGGTGCCAAGCATTAGTATCAATACTTCCCTCATTTTAGTTTTTCTTTTTGCATTTAAAAATGTGTGATGATGACAGGAATTAAAATAATTTGTGAAAACAAAGTCATACAAGCTATACATTTGTGCAACTAAAATGACATGTAAAATAAGTGTGACAGTTGGACAGAGAAGGGGGATAAAATGGATTGCAGAATTGAGATTGTGATTAAAGAAATGTGTTTAACATATTACTGTGATAATACTGCTCTATTCAGCATGCAAACAGCATTGCTGTTCATAAAGTGTCTATTTTAAAAATTAATTTACAGGTACTATAATCAATTGTTGGAATAATTATTTCTAACAGGATTTATATATTATGAGCTAATTTATATTGTGCATATAAATCGTCTCTCCGTGCCTATTCTAGGAAGGCTGAGAAAACTGGAAGACATTTCCAGTAGAGAGCATTTTTATTAGACGTCTTAAAATGGAATTTTGCTGTAGATTGTATACATAGTAGAAAGTTGATCTTTGTTTAATAGCAATTGCTTCCAAAGCCAGCACTGTATATTCCCTGTGATACAGTGTTTCTTCACTCATAGTCTTTTCTCCTGCGCAGCACTTTCAGGAGTAGTACTTACACCCTCAGCTAATTGATTGATCTTGTAATATATACTTATTCACATTTTAATCGAAACCAGAAGGAACTGTTAGGTCATTGTAAATTGACTTTCCATGCTGAAGACTTGTTTTACAACATGTATAAATTTTATGGAGATCTATTCAGATATTACAGAATTTTCTTTGCAAAAGGTTTCCCAGCTAGTTTCTAACACAGAGATTCAAGCCACAAAGGGACATTCTTCCTAGTTTAGCAGTATCCTGCACATGGTTCATTCTGACTTTAGGCATCACCATTGCAAAATATGAAATTGAGACTCACAAGTAGTTTTATTTGTCATTGTGCATAACGAGTGTGTTTTACAAGCTCATACTGTATTTTGATTAGTACAGGACTTAATTCAGGGAAATTAATGGTTTCTGATATACCAGAACCCAGACTTGGATCTAACTAGTCCCTTCCAGCAGTATGATTTATGAAACATGAAAATGTATCTAGATTTATCATCTATCATACAAGTAGTAAAATGCTCATTTGGCTATATCATTATTACATCTCTTAAACCAGTTGTGTATCTCATTAAAATATATCAGATATTTAAAATAAGTGAACTCTAGGGAGCTGTATTCAACTAAGGAAATTGTCCTTCCACTTGTAGCAGCATATGCTGATGTTGCATGATCTCTTTCTATCAGAGCAACAGATACCTAGGTTTTACCATTTTCATTACCAAAACGTAAATCATCTTTTGGTGCTTGTACATACCTGCATAATAAAAGCAAGAGAGCAAAATCAGGTATTACCAGTATGAATGGTATGCAGCTTCAAGGGGTCCGTGGATTCATTTAAGAGATGCAGAAATGGAAGACAGAAGGGCAAGTTATTATAAAGGCATCTGCATCTTTGCTGGAAAATGTGCAGTACTGCAAATTAAAACAAAACAAAACAAAAAGTTGAAAAAACACCAGTGTATGTAGTCATCACAAATGTAGCTTGAATTGAACATACTCCAGTGCTGCTAATGTTATTTCCTTCTAGCAATAAATAAATAAATAATCATCGTTTAGTCTAAAATTCTAGCTAGCCTTTTTATTTTCTTCCCAGAATTCTTCTTCAGAATTTTTAAATGGTGATCTAATGAAGACAGGGAGACAAACTACATCTGTCATTGGGTTTTATTGATTTGCTATTCCATTAATCTGGTTTTTCACAGTGTAATATCATTGATTTCTGTGCAGGCACACCACCTGCTGCTTTAAAGTAGATTTGGAGATATTTGATGGTAACATCCAGCAAGCTGCAAGTAATAACCAGTACCTCCAGGATCACAAGAAAATTATTTCAAGGCTGAAATAATTTATTAATGTTTTAATTTTCCTGGGGTCAATACACTGATGTGAGGTTTTCATAATAAACTAAAAAAAAAAGGTAAATATCAGTTTCATTGGGTAGACAATATCTTGGGGTGAAATATATCATGAGGAGTAGGACTTTGTTGTGACATTTTAAATTACAGCAAATCTTGATGATTACATTTCCTTGGAACAGGACTTCAGTGTCTGTCTTAGCATTCTTGATTTACCAAGTGACAGAAGTATCTCTGGTAATTCACAATAACCCTACGTTCTTTATTCGGGGCAACAGCCAACTAACATGGAACTGGTAATGTTTTTTTGAAATGCAAACTGGTGAATTGATGAAAGCATATTCCTATTGAACAGGAGTTACTTTTGTTATGTGAGTAAGGGATATGCTTGGGTCTACATTTAAGATTACTCCCAAGTCTTCACTCTCAGAGGCTGCTGAGACTGTGTCCTTTCGTCCTGAGTCATGCCAAACTAACAATCATCTTGTTCTACCCATGGAAGGTGGTTAGGAAGCCTTCACTTAGTTTTTCCAGTCAGGCACAGCTGATTTTCTTCATAGGAAAGGTAGTGCTTAAAAACTTCATCTAAAAGCAGGTTTGTAAAATGTAAGACAGTATAAATGAAAGTAACCCACCATTACTGGCTATTTTTCTGCTGTATCTGATTTAAAGAAAAACCTCAAGTGGAGTTGCAATGCTCAGATGGTTTTTTTTACACCCCAGCTGCCATACAGTTAGTCTTTATAGCCATTGAATCCACTAATGGCTTAGTGAAAGCATCAGTTGAATTAAAGAAATAGCTACTAGCAGATACCAAAACAAAGTCTGAATCCAGCATTGCTTTGTGTAATTGTAATTTGTAATTACTTCATTATGATTTTATCATCTCAAGAGAATTTGTAATCAAATAGTTCGAAACATGAAAGTTAATTACACAGCAAGATAAGGAAATTCTCTATATCCAATTAAGGAACATGTACCATAAGTCACATATTTACCTAAATATACAAGAGTGTAGAAAGAATATGTTCTCTTCTTAAATTTTCAGTATCTTTATCTTCATAATAAATTTTTATTTTTCAATTAAAATGTTACCAAGACATAAGTATGTATAAATACAATTTTTTTCCCAATCTCATACGACCTGAAAAAAATGAATTAAAATAATATTTAGGTATGAAACCAGAAGAATATGAGAAAGATAGTCAAGATCATAAATTATTTAGACTTGGAACTATTTGAAGCCTGAGAAGTTCTCATCTTGTTTCCTCAATTTTAAACTCTGTCCCTCTGTAGCTTACTGTAGTCCTGTCAGGGCTCCTGGTGGGGCCCTGTGGCAGAGAGTAGACCTTTCAGAAATGAGGTCATTCCTTGAAGCATAGGAAGAGGCAGGTAAAAAGTCATCTGGCTTATGAGATCCCAAGTGCTTTTTTCACAAAAGGGTTTGCCCAAATCTGTCAATGCAGTGCATTTGGTGACCTGTGCAATGTGTTTGATGACTGCACAATAGAAGAGAGATTAGTTTACTTTAAAGACCTGTACTGCTTTTATCATGTTCCAGTGACAACAACAACAAAAAAACCAACCAAACAAACAAAAAAAAAGAATGTTATGTCTTTCCTGGGGTTGTTGCCTTGAATGAGGTTTGTTTATGTTGGCACTTAATTTTTAGTATTTTGCTTCCCATTGTAGCATTTTCAGCCTACTTTCCTTCTAGGAGCAACATGAAACTCTTTTGGCTTAGCCTAACTAAAATAGAAGTCCTACTGTTCCCAGAAAAGAATTGTGGGGAGAAAAAGTTTTACCACTTTTTCTCTCTGTATTCACCACTCAAATAGGGATTCTAAGAAACCACTTTTCCATCCTCAGTCCTTTTCTCTTTGTCCTGATGATCAGAATCTTGTTCACCTTTCTATGTAAATCTTTTTCTTGTGCCACCTCAGTAACATCATTGATCATGTAAAACAGCTACAAAGAACTTTTTTTCTTGCCTGTTGCCCCCGTGATTAAGTACTCTTTGCATTATATGTTAATTTTATTTCTCTTGCTCTTCAGTTTCTCTCACAAACATCTTAATTTCTTCTTCTGCAAGGATGAACTCTAAATTTTACTTATAAGGCTATTGTCGCATTGAATCATTTCTTAAGGTGTGCAGGCTCTCTTTTTGTATCCTTCATATCAGAGAAAGAATAGTAATAGTTTGAAATGCAGGAATGGTTACTTGAATCTAACTGAAGAACATACATGCTTGGAAGTGTTGATGCATATGTATCAAATAAGCCTGTTAATTATATTCCTTTGCTTACTAGATTTTAAATTCCTAAGAGTAGAGACTGTAGTTTTACATATTCTGAGGTACAGCTTACCATCTCAGTCTCGATGAGAAATTCTTGGAGAACATGTATTCATAAGCAACAATGATTTCCAAATAACTTCTAAAAGAAACATTTTTTCAAGATTAATATATATTGTGAATTGCCAGTTTGTTCTTCATCAGTTGTTCATATCGACCCAATATCTGATGAATACTTAGCATGTAAGAGGTTCTCTGAATGATTGGCAGGGAAGCTCATAAATTACTCTCCAAAATTATTTTAATGGCAGCAATATGGCATCAAATTGGATTGTGAAATTAATGCTTTTTTGTTCTTTCTTGAAAATAGCTTCTATAACACTGTTGTTAAAACAGATCAAAATGTTTTCCAATATTTGTACGTAGTTTAAGGAAATTGATCCATAGAGTTTTACTACTAAATTTTTAGTATTATATTTTCTAAAATGTATATATTTGAATTCACATGCCATCTCTATATAACAGAGATGTATGTTTTTATGAATAATGTATTTTAATTCTGAGTCATAATTTTATGAAGGAGCTAAGTTCAAATGCAATGTGTATTATAGTCTTGTGGGAAAAGTAAGGTATATAAACCTTATTTCTAAAACATCATGCCAATATTTCTAGTATATAAGATTTGACAAAATAAGATATTTGCTGGTGCTCAAGGTTGTTGAGAGACATTTATTAATTCTATCAAATCTGTGGTTAAAACTCAAAGCAGATGCTCAGGTGAGGGACTTCATGACATCCTCTGCGTAAACAACGCAGCTTCTGATCTCCTCTTGGCTTTCATTAAACATAATTAGGTCCCACTGCATCTTTCTCTAGGCAGCCATGCTAAGCAGCTCTTGTACGGTGCCTGATGGAGCAATTACATTCTACTGTGGTCTTCATATAGAGAAATTTCCACTTTTCTGGCATGAATGCGTGCACAGATTGTTAATGTATCCCTGTTTCTGTTCACTGAGTATCCAGTGATGCTATTTTGGCTAGACTTTACTAACACACAAGAAAAGGAATTTCTTCATAGGAAAGGTAGTACTTAAAAACTTCATCTAAAAGCAGGTGTGTAAAGTGTAAGACAGTATAAATGAAAGTAAACAACCATTACTGGCTATTTTTCTGCTGTATCTGATTTAAAGAAAAACCTCAAGTGAAGTCACAATGCTCAGATTATATGGAGTTACAATGGTGGAATTACAATGCTCAGCGCTAGAATAATGAGCAAGGATGATTTCAGGAAGCATATAGATTACTGATTTTTTTTTCATTTAAGTTCTGTTGTTTTTTCATTACTTCATGGTGTTTAGTTTTCCTTCCTATCCTGTCCTTCAATACTTCAGAATCTGCTGTCCAACCAGTCAAATTTGATAGAAAATGGAGTTTCCAGAGGTGTTGAATCCCTATACATTCATGAAAGAGCAGTCACTATTCTAGGGACCTTGCTGGCTGAGAGATCAGCAACATGCTGGTCCTTGTACCAATAAATAAGGAGGGACTTGTTGAGGATGTGAAAGTAGGGTGCACCCTTGACTGCAGTGACCATGAGATGGTGGAGTTTAGAATCACATGCGGCAGACACAGGGCCACAAGCAGAATTGCTACCCTGGACTTCAGAAGGGCTAACTTTGGCCTTTTTACGGAACTGCTTGAAAAAGTCCCATGGCCTAGGGC
>JANHGN010006699.1:5696-34822 GCA_024605025.1 Megaceryle maxima | reverse complement strand
TTATTTGGGAAAGAATTTGAGTTTAATATATGGTAATGAGTGTAGAAGGATAGAGCTAGGTATGTGAGTGTGGGGAGGATGAGGGGAGAGGAGAGGAGAGGAGAGGAGAGGAGAGGAAGGGAGGGGAATGGAGAGGAGGAGGTGAGGGGAGATGCAGGACTGAGGGCTGACTCCTTTTTTTTGGGTGAAGAGCCTTGCAGAACCAGCAGGGACTAGTTTAACCCTGTCAGTAAAACCACATAAGGCTGAGCTGGCCTAGGTAGTGGTGTCAGGCTTAACAAATCTGGATATGGGTGACTCAGAACTAAGACCAAAGTGACAAAAGTAGTTGTTAGTGGGTTATTTATTTGTCAGGAAATTGGGGCAGAGAAATTAAAGTAAAACAGTGGTAAAATGAAGGGTCAGTGAAAGGGGAAAGGTCATAAGAAGTAATTGAAATCAAGTAATGGATGATGTCAACCTGTTGCTGTTGACCATACTGTATATGTCAAACACATTTTTCCAGTCAGGAGGATCAGAGGGGAGATGCTGCTTTCTCTGACTGGGAAAAGACCACCTGGTATGACCAGTGTTGGTGATCATATCCAGCCTAATGGCAGTGGCTTCTAAATCTCTTCCTGACAATGACTCAGGTGAGTTTTCTACAGGGTGCAAGCTAACATTTGGAGGTGGTCCTCAACTTGTTATAATGACATTTGTACAAAAAGATAGGACTCCAGAAAATGAAAAAGCATTCTGTGCATCCAAAGCATGTCAGCAGTAATCCATCTTCACATCCATTAAAGTTGTATTGAGATTCCCTTCTGTGCTTTAGAAACTCCTGCCCTTTTCAGAGATCTTGCTTGTTTAGGTTTTTTGCATTGCAGAAATTACATCATGAAATCTGGGAAGTCTGAAGATTTCATCTTGGATTCCTGTTGTTTGTATCATCATTTACAAAAGGTCATTCATTGGACTTGAGTTGTGACTTTGCTAATTCCTAGTACATGTGACACTGCACAAGTGCAGCAGGGCAATGGCTAATTGAACCTAATGACAAAGGGAAGATTTTCATGTAAGATGGGGGGAAAGAAATGGAATATCAATATTAACACTTGTACTAGGTTCCTGAGTAGTTTGCATGAATAAAAACCTCCTTTGGAATTAATTCCTATCCCATCTTGATATTCACCATGCCAAGTATTGTCTTCAGCCTTCTTTGGTGAAAAACATGT
Source organism: Megaceryle maxima (assembly GCA_024605025.1). Taxonomy (NCBI): domain Eukaryota; kingdom Metazoa; phylum Chordata; class Aves; order Coraciiformes; family Cerylidae; genus Megaceryle; species Megaceryle maxima. The sequence goes on along the minus strand of JANHGN010006699.1, from coordinate 33,608 downwards.
TTAAACTTCTTCTGTGCTTTAATACTTTCCAGTTAATAGATCTCTTAATTATCGTAGTTGCATGGTATTCACATCCTAACTATTTAGGGTACTTTTGTTTTCCAGCTGCAAGTAGCTTATAGTATATAATTCACTGCTTCCCTCAAGTATAACTCCTGTCAAGCCTCAATTTTTAAGAAAAAAATCTGTGCATGTTTTGCCCCCCAAATTAAGTTTTTACATGTAGTACTATGACTGAAACAGGATTTTTTTTGTCTAATAGATTTTAAGCTATTTGTAACTTATTTTTCACTTTATAATTTCCTTGCTTCTCTGTATTTGCTTGTTATGCTTTTAAAGTTTTGCTGATACCCTTTGTTTTAATACTCTGTGATACAAATCAGTTTAACTGTTTAAAAAGTCAGTAGAGATGTATGTGGATGGACAGATTCCTCACCTGGTGAGATTGTAGCTGTGGAGTCCAGTTTATTCTTCAGATGTGGCTGTTCAATCCCCTTCATTCTACAGGATTTGTAACCAAACACATTTTATCTTTTAACTTAGATGCTTAGAGAAGCATCTTTACATACTCACATAGGTACTCTGTGATAGGTCAAAATATACTGTTGTTACATTGTAAGTGGTGCTCTACCATAATTATGAGTATTTTATTATCTCAAATCATTTTCAGGTAAAGAAAATCCTGTGTCTCAGAGCTTCATACTCCATTGATTTATCCTACCTGCTAGAACAAGTTACAATGAACCTACAAAGAGCAAGAATTATCATGCAATATATGAAGCTTTTCTTGGGTGGGTAACTCATGTTTTCTTTTGCTTTGTTTTGTTTTAAGTGAGGCTGAAACAATATATCTCCATGGTGTATCATACATTCATTTTTCTGTATTTTGTTGGAAAGGTTAGAACCTGAAATCATAATGCAATCTTAGATGTGTAATGCATGTAGTTGGGTGCACAGATGTATTATAATTCAGCGTTCTTCTTAACTATGGTTTATTATCTTTAATAAGAAGAACAAGGATTTAAAAAGTGTTTAGAGAGGTACAGATTACATCTCCTTTATTAAACATATTACCAGTAAAAGCTTTTCTTTTTCCTCAGTTTCATTAAGGCAGAAATAACTCCTTTAATTTAAATGAATCATATACTATTTTGACCTCCCCAACAGCCCATTTTTGTCAGATTCATTATGTCGTAAAAATAATTAGCCAGGTGTAGTGATAAGGGTTTTCAGTACTTTTACACATCTTGTCTCAAGAAGGCTGTTGCAGAGTCTGACTCATCTATATGTAAAATTCCATTAGGAATCTCTTTGCTGGTTTTGGTTTAGTTTCTTTTTATTTTCTTTTTTTTTTTTCCTGATTTTATTTGGGGCTCTGTTTTTGGGGGTTTTTGGGTTTCTTTTGTTTGTTTGTTTGTTTGTTTTGTTTTGTTTTCTTAGGGTTTTGGTTTTTGTTTTTACGTGGCTTTGTTTTGGTTTGGTTTTGGTTGCAATTCATTGTATCTTTGAATTATAGTGCATACTACCTGGGAAGTAATTTAGCTGTTATTTAAAGTTCCTTATTTAATATAATAATACTTCAATTAATATTTAACAGAAATTCATAGAAATAAAGTAACTTTGAAAAGGTATCTATATCTGAGGGGAGATCTAATGTTTCCCAGTCATATAAAAACAATAATAAGTCTGAGACAAACTGGAGAAATAACTTAGCTCACTCAAGGTTCCTTACAGGCCTACAACCAGTGTCCTTATCCGTTTCCTGTGATCCTGATCTCTTAAAAGCTGTTACAGATTTTCAAAGTGAAGTAATTGAGAGCTTGCAGAGTTGTTGTAGGTTCTCCATAAATCTTGAAAGGTATTAACTACTCTTAGACTGCCTTTCCAAGACACTCTGTCTTTCCAAAAGTTATATTTTTTGTGAAATAAAAAGATTCAGATTTCCTGCAATGTTAGTAAGAAATAGAATCACATTGTCTGATGAATAGCCAAAGTGATATTAGAAATATAATAATAATAAGGTAATAATGAAGTATTTCTGAAACTAATCTTCACACTCGATATGCCTCCGCTCCTCTTGTTCTTCCTGGAAGTTGCCACAGTATTACCTGCACATGGTTTTCCCTGCTTCCAGAGAATAGATAAAAGGTCTAGAACTGGATATCTTTTCCAGGAGGATGACAAACGGAAGAGAGCTGTTGAATGTAGAATCTCACTATGGAACTGGCTGAGGTGGTTGGAAGGAGAGCAGGTGAGGAGATAATCTGTAATAAAGGTTTTTGTGGCTCAGAGCAATACTACACCAGAAAGGGGTCATAATTTTATTTTTTCATATTGCACAGCATCTTCTACTAGAGAGAAAAGTAACCAATAATATTAAAGCAGTTGAAAGGAAAGAGATCTACATCCTCCACCCACAGATTTTCAGACCTTACTGACTGCCCGTTCAAAGGTTTAGTGATAATATTTACTAAGATCAAATTAGGACACTTTTTGGTCTTAGCCCTGTGAAATATTCTGATGTCATCACCTACTGTAGTGCATGCCCGTGTCTCAGAGTCTGTTTGCAACCCAGCTTCAGAGATTCTTTGTGATAACAGCTCACTTCCTGGAGAAGAGCATATATATCACAGAAAGTCTTGTCCCTGTATCACAGTACATTCAAAATGAGACTCAGACTGAAGTCAATCTGTTAACTACAGCAAAATTAGAACTTTGGGGGAGGAAGAAATTAAACAGTAAAGCAAGTTGGTAAAGACCTCTTAAGGTGTTCATGAAATTGCATTTTATAAACAATAATGATAGTAGAACAAAAAAGACAAGAAATGCCTTGTTCACTTTGGCACAACTTGAGTAAACAGATACTTGCATGTTTTACAAAGGTGGTGATTCAACCTCCCAATCTTTTTGAGTATTATTTAGCATCAACTAGGCAACAAAAGATGGTACAGAAGCTGAATAGCAATTTTCTCTTTCTAAATTTATTAAAAAAATAATAAAAATGGAGCATGAATAAAGCATCCTGGATAACAGCCTTTATATAGTGCTAAGAAGTGCTAACTGCATTAGTTATGACATCTGAACAGTTTGCAGTCATAGAAATGTCCATCTGAAGCCTTTGCAAGCTCAAGCCCACAGTATTTTTAATACCCTTAAATATTGAATAAATCCTAAACATGAAAGGATTTGGATCTTTTTGTTTTGATTTTGTTGGGGTTTTTTGCCACTTATGTACTTCCATTCTTTAAACACCATTTTGCTTACTGTACTGCTTTTGAAACAGAAACATAAGAATATATATATATTTATTAAAAAAACTAGCTTTTACCCTACATATGACTTCATTAACTACTTGTGGGTTTTCATACATTGTCATCTTGGACCTTGTGTTTCCTATCCTCTCACTCCATTTCTTACAGTGCTTTCATGTAGATGACTGTCAGGATCCCTTCTGGAAGGAGATAACTCTATATCTGTGGAAACCAAGTAATTGTTCCTACAGGTAATAAGAACTAGATGATGCCAGCTCTCAGTCCCTCTACCTAACTCAGTCCTCAGGCTTTCTTTCACCATTTCTTATACCACAACATATAGCATACTTTGTGTGCTGTGATGTAAATAGCCACAAAGACCTCCAGTCATAGAAGCATTTTGGTTGGAAGATACCTTTACGATCATTGAGTCCAATAGCTAACCCAGCACTGCCATGTCACCACTAAACCATACCCCTAAACACCACATCTACATGTCTTTTAAATACCTCCAGGAATGGTGACTCTACCATTTCTCTGGGCAACCTGTTCCAGTGCTTGATGACCGTTTCTGTAAAGAAAAGTTTCCTATTATCCAACCTAAACGTCTCCTGGCAAATTTACCTTCCTGGGTCATATCCTCAGCTAGAAACTGTTCCAAGAGCTTTGTAGTGTGGGCAAAAAGTCAATGTACATGAAACTGCAGAGGCCACAATCTTTTCTCCAAAGGAGTTTGAACTCAGCCACCCTGCCATAAGAGGTAAGGAACCTTAGCCATATGGACACAAGCTGGATGGTTTCACCTAGTCTCAGCAGTGCAGAAAAAGACCCTAGATTGTTTTATTTACTTGTATTTATTATGCAGACATAATATTAGTGACAACCTAACAGGGATGATAATTCTTTTTTTTTAACATATTTTTTGTCATTATTATCCTTAAGAAGATTCTATATGATCTGGCAACAAATAACAAATGAAAAAATAATACAGTGAAAGCGTAAAACTATTCCAATTGTTGTAGGTAATGCAGGCAATAATGCTGTAGACCTGAAAACAGAACACTTCAGAGATGTCATTCTCCTCTGATACTCATCTTCACCTACCACCTTTACAAAGGTATCATAAGCAGATTTTTTTTTTGGTTGGTTGGTTTTTTGTTTGTTTGGCTTTGGTTTTGTTTTTGTTTTTCAAAAATTACATTGTTTGATTTGTTAGTTACCAGAATACATGTGAGGAAAGTAGCAGGTCATGAGCTTCTTTCAAGCTCTGCTTTTTAATGCAAGATCAGGGGACTAATTATTTTAGTATTATCATCTGTTATTTAGGCATGGCGAAGTCTCTGAACTTGGTGTATAGATATTGCTAAGGGATAGTATGAGGCAATTATTGCTGTAGCTTTCTGTCTCATAAACAAGATTGTATTCAAGAGCATGTCAATTATGCAGACTTAAAGGCCATAATCACAACAACAGGACTATCTGGAGCATAAGCTTTCAGACTCACAGGACCTTGTATAACCCTACATACTCAACATGGGAACTAGCAAACAATTTCAGATAGGAATCTCCAAGTAATCCACACTCCATGACTACATAGGCCTTCATAGCTCATAGGAAAAGTGCTGGAGCACATTATGTAAACAACATGCTATGGTAACATCTGTATATAAATATCTTCTCCCACATGATGGTAAGAAGTTTTAGCAAGAGCCATGACTGAGTTTCATCTATATTAAATGGAGGCATCCTCTTGTTCTGGAAAAAGAAAGTGGAAAAGCATTTATGTCTGTCTTACACTGAAGGTAAGATATGATTTAATACACTTTCTGTATACGTAATGTCAGTATCTGTACAAACATTCTTCTCAGTCAGTGTTAAATCATGGTATCAGTGGTGATACTATTCCATGTTTTTAATATTATGGCAGAATCCATGTATCAGCATAGTCAGTGAACTGACAAGCTAAAAGGAGAGCTTAATAGCTTGTCCTTGTAATGCAATGCAAAACACATCAAAATAATATACCTAAAGTGCAGGTATTCCTGATAAATTAGAAGTTCACAGTCACATAACGGGATCTGCAGCAACATGTAATGTGCATGTTCATTACCATTATCGTATGAACAAGTAGAGATCTGGCTTTATGTTTATCAAGTGACCTCAAATGCTGCACAGAGGCCACAGAGATGCTGAGAAGTAGAATCTGTCTGTGGCAGACAGAACCGCTTTGTGTTGGCTCATGTCTGAGGGTCCTGATATAAGTCTTTTTGTTGCACCTCTGCAAAAACATTTTCATATGTTTGTTTGTTTGTTTGTTTTATGTATGTTACCTCCCCCAGTGATGCATTTTAGAAATACGTTTTTTAAAAAATAAAATGTCTTGGACAGTTTTCTGTGCAGATGCAATGTTATAACTCAAGTTGGATTTTATTTTTTTTTGGTTTTTTCCATTGTCAGAATAAAAGAAACTATCTGGGAATAGCTTCACTTTGAACAAAATAGATTATTCTACGCACAGAGGGGGTAAATTAATTATTGAAATTTTATAGCTTTGTTAGGTTTCCTTTAGTTTTAAGTAAATTTCAGAATGTCATTTACTCCATTATATTTGAAAAAAGTAAAATGTGCCATCATTTATTTTTAGTTTTTCAGATTTCCTGTTCCTCCAGGCCTTTTCATGAAATTTAGGAGTAATTCAGGAAGTCTTCATTTGGTTTATTTAATGCTACACTACTTGGTGAATGACCATAAATTTCAGCCATCCATAGTCATAATCTAAGGAACAATAAAAACCTAAAGTTGTCAAGTTCTGTTACAGCATGTAGGGGAGTGTGGTACACAGAGTGCACTTTAAGTCAAACTTCACTGGTCTACATGATATCTACTTTGTACAGCAACATGATTGGACACAATACTGACCACAGAGGGTCCACTTTAAGTAAATTGCCTCTCTGAGAATTTTAGATCTTTAATCTGTAATCACTCTTTTCATTGCCATCACCTTCTTATTTGGTTGTTATCTATTGAATTCTAGTGCATTAGTAACAGATTATGATTACTTTTGGTAAATCTCAAATAGCATAACAAAGCTGTGCTAAAGAACCTGTGAAAAAGTTCCTTTTCATTTGTATGATGCTACTTTGCAACTTGGAATTATCCATAAAAGAAAAAGGTATAGGATAACAGTCAGTTTCAGGCAGTTATTATTTTTCTACCCCTAGCCCTAATTTTTTTTTCCATGCTATTCTCATTGAAAAAAACCCCAACACATAACAAAACAAAACCAAACTAAAACAAAACAACAACAACAACAAAACATCATAGTATGTGGATTGTAGATAAAAACTGGAAAGCTGTAGATAAAACAAGAGAACAGGAAAGATTATTATTTCCTTGTCATTACTGTGGCCAGGCATTGAATGGCTTTTATTCTGACTGCAGATCTTTTTAGAAGACATTTTGTCTTCTAAAATACAAAATTCTATTTTCCTTTTCTCTGTAAATCATCTTGATGATGCACAAATTATTTTGCCTATTCTATTTAAAAATGGAGACTTTTTACTTTTTTCTAAATTAAAAAAAAATTGATAATGCAAATACTTGTATATTAGGTATATATGCTAAATAAAGTTCCCTGGAAGGAATTAACTCCTAGAGAACAACAGTAGTTAAACTATGTAACTGGTATTTTATTGTGATTGGAATATTTACAGACAGTTATGTTTGTATTTGAAAATATCACTTTTACTAGTTATTTTATTTTCAACATACATAAAACAATTAAAATGAAAAAATATTTGCTAGATATGATGGGTGAAAGATTGTAAAGAATATCTATTTTGGTTCTTTTAGACACAAAAATACATGAACAATAAATCCTAAGGCTTTTATTATCATATAATTTAAGTGTTTCCGACACAGATGTTTGTATTTATAATTGAAAATTTAATTTGGCTTCAGATTTCCCAGGAGAATGTATACAATGCTCAGACACTTGGAAAAGGAGAAATTATGTTTGAAAGTGATTATAAAAGAGAAACACAAGCTATTAAAATATCCAAAACTTTGTTAAATTGTTTATGATTGTTTTAGACCTCTGATTGCTGGCTCTCATTTAGTAATGCAACTTACTTATTAAGCAGAGGTTTCCTTCTTTCCTGTTGAATAAAGATTCTAAAATGATATAGCAAATATAATTTGACTACAGTGGATTCAATTGCTTGTGTTGTGCTTTTACTTTATTTAATTTAACATCTTAATCCTGTTAGAGATTTCTAATAAATTATGTTTCCTTTTGTATGACATAAACTTCTTTCACTATATGGTGAGGCCAGTAACATTAACATTAAGGTCTTCTGAACTGAAAGCTACCCAGTCTAACTCTCACTGGTATTCTTTCTATGATGATTTCCCATGATACTTGAAAAGTCATGGCAGTCAGGTGAAGTACCTGGTGACTGGAAGAAGGGAAACATTACACACATTTTTAAAAAGCCTGGGAACTACTGACCTGTCAGCCTCACTTCTGTGCCCGGGAAGATCATGGAACAGATCCTCCTAGAAGCTCTGTTAAGGCACATGGAGGGTGGGAAGGTGAATTGAGACAGCCAGCATGGCTTTGCTAAGGGAAAGTCCTGCCTGATCAACCTAGTGGCTTTCTATAATGGAGTGACTAGATCAGTGGACAAGAAAAGACCCATGGTTGTCATCTATCTGGACTTATGCTTGGCCTTTGACACAGTCACCCACAACATCCTTCTCTCCATGTTGGAGAGATATGGATTCAGTGGGTGGACTGTTCATTGGATAAGGAATTGGATGGACAGTCTCATCCAGAGGGTAATGGTCAATGGCATGATATCCAGGTGGAGATCTATGATGAGTGGTGTCCCTCAGGGGTCTGTACTGGGACCAGAATTGTTTAACATCTTCATCAACAATATAGACACTGGGATTGAGGGCACCCTCAGCAAGTCTGCAGATGACACCAAGCTGAGAGACCTGGACAAACTAGACAAAGTGGGCTTGGGTGAACCTCATGAGGTTCAACAAGACAAAGTGCAAGGTCCTGCACCTGGGTCAGGATAATCCTCATTATGAATACAGGCTGAGGGATGATGTGATAGAGAAGAGCCCTGCAGAAAAGGACTTGGGGGTATTGGTGGACAAGAAGCTGGACATGAACCAACAATAAGTACTTGCAACCCAGGAGGTCAGCGACCTGCATCAAAAGAAGCATGTCTGGAAAATCAAGAGAGGTGAATCTGCCACTCTGCTCTGGTGAAACCACACCTGGAGTACTTTGTCCAGCTCTGGAGCCCTCAATACAAGAAGGACATGGACCTGATGGAGCAGGTCCAGAGGAAGGCCACAAAAATGATCAGAGGGATAGAGCACCTCTCAAAAGAAGATAAGCTGAGAGAGTTGGGGCTGTTTAACCTGGAAAAGAGATGGCCCTGGGGAGACCAGGAAAGGGGCTGGTAAGTTATTAAGCAGTGGGTCACTCAATTGCAAGCAAAATGGGTAAATTCTCTAGGACAAAGAAGAAATCTTTGTTAACTTTATTATTTCTATTCTAAAGAACATCACTATCCCAGAACCTTTTATTCAACTGACAATTGGAGGAGATAAGGTATTTGAAGATAATATTTTTTTATTACTAAATCTCGGTTAATGTTTAATTATGAAGGCTTCTATTTCAAAGATCCTTTCAGCTGTTTCAAAGGTTCTTTCTTTCAAAGATTTTTCAGTTTAGGCATTGAATTATGAGGTTTTTGAAGGTTTATAGATGATAGATTGATTGAATGATATAAAAAGCAGACTAGAGGTTCTATTTTAGTTACTTCCCAAATATTATATTGTACAAAATGAAAAAAACCCAAACCAAACCAAAACCAAAAAACACCAACAAAATAAATATAAATAGCTTCAGAAAATAGAAGCCTTGCACACCAAAAAGTTATACTGTTTTTCCAGGTACATCAGATAGTCTATTAATTGTCCCCCCCAAACCTTTCATTGCTAGTTTTTGGGTTTTCTTTACAGGCCATAAGAGTTTAAAAATCCAGATAAGCTCATGAAAACTGGATGGAGTTAGGTTCTCCTTAAGAAAAAAAGGAGATACAAGGACAATTGGGAAGAATCTGAAGATTTGAAAAGGATTTCAGTGGACAAGACTTAGGAAAAAAGATAGCATAACAGTGATGCTATTTTTCAGCATCTGGAAAATACTGTCACACACTTGCTGGTGTGAAGGGTACTAGACATTTAAACCAGAAAAAAATATCTATAGTGCCCTCACTTCCTTGGATAAATTTAAGATACTGCATTTTTTTATTTATGACATGGGCAATCTTTCTCATTTTCCTCTAATACATCCATGATTGATCTGCCAGGGCAAGAAATTTGAGGTGACATGAACAGATCTATAACTTTTATTTAACAGTCTTTAGTCTTCCTATGATGTTGTTAATGAGTCAGAGAAGACATTTCTTCTAATTGCCTGTGAGGTTTGTGCTACAAGTTTCTGAGAGGGAAAAAAGTGTCAGTTTTAGTTTAAGATACAACTCTGAATAAGACTTCAAATAGAGAAGAAATCCCATCTTCTGTTTGCCAAGGGCAAAACTTTAGCAATCGAGATGGCTGCTGCCAGTCATGCAGCTGTATAGGAACAAAATGACAGCCTAATCACACATTTGCCTGCATGCTGAACTTTTTTCTGCCAGGACTTTTATCTCTAAACTAGAAGCAAGGTGGTAAATGTACTACTAGTGGCAATCCCCTAAATGCATTTTTATCTAATTTGTAACAAGGATACATTTCTGATTATGTCTTTAATCCATCAACTGCAGTTGTACCTTTTGGTGCTTGTCTTCTCTAATTAAGTTAAAAATCTTTTAAATTTGATAAAATATCTTCCAATCTAGCAATTAACATACAGTTTCAGTCTGGCAGCAGTACTAAATATGCTTCTTGAGTGTGACATAGTAATGCTTAATAGTGCATCCCATAAAATATCTGTGTGTGTATATATGGCACATCGGTAATCAAATATTTTTTTAGGGAAGGGGAAGTTTTTTATAGAAATTTTTTCTGTCTTTGGTAGAGTCCAAAAAGACAAATTTTATGCTACTATTGGGCATAATGACAGATTAGTAAATATCTTTACCCACAGTATTAGAAGCTTTGGAACCCTAAACCAACTCTCTGTTAACTTTCATAGTACTTCTAAGGACTTCTTTATAGTTTGTGCCTTCAGTGTCTGGCAAAAAATATCAGAACTATATATGCCTCAGGTGAAGTAATACTTCTATTTGTTAAAAAAAAAAAAAAAAACAAACCAAAACCAAAAAAACCCCAACCCACACAAAAAACACCAAAAAAAACCCCATAAAATCTGCCTAATCATTTAATTCCTTCACCCTTATGTATTCTATAATTAGCAAGTATTTTCCATAAATTCTTTACACAAATGATTTTAGAAATCCCAATTCCCAACTCCCCATTTCCAAGTAGCAAACACCTCATCATATCTTGTCTACCTTTATAAGACCATTAGTTCAGCCCTATATCCTCCTGGGATGAAGTAAACTAAGCTAAAAGTGTGGATAAACAACAAATGGCAAATGGCATGATTGTTTCCTTTTTGTTCTTATTCTATTCTTATAGATTGTTTTTTGCTTTCCCCTCATTACTGAGCATTCAACTGTTGTAGTCAGTGCTCATCCATCAAGGGATGGAGAAAGGTGATAAGTTATTCAAATGAAATGATGAGTGATGTCCAGGGCTTCTTCATAATCTTTTCCTAACAACTATTTAGGGTAGCTTTCTGCAACAAGTAATCTAACATTTGAGGACAGGTCATGTTCCGTTATTGATGACATTTGTACAAAGAGGTGAATCCCTGGAATTAGGATGAGACACAAATCTCCAGAAAATAAAAAAGAACTATTAAGCAGGATTTTCAAAGTGACTCATATAGATTGAACACAGTTATTGCTGTGCCCATTCTGGGCCTGAAGACATTGGCATAGTATGTTTCATACATGACAAGCCTCACTTTCCATTTGTTGAAACTTGTTTAGTAAGCCCTTTTAAATAAACAAAACAGTTGGTATTATATACTGCTGCATGCCAGAAACTCCATTAGCAACAGGCTTCTTGTTGAAATAATGATTTGTCCATTACAGTATTTCTGGTTTGTAATAGAGCAGCTTTGTGCTGTCATTCAAACATATACACGGAAAAAAAAAAAAAATTCAATCCAGCCATATAGTACTATCTTCTGTTTTCACAACTCATATTGATACTGTTCTACAGTTCTCTGGAAACCAGTTTAATTTTATGTAAACTTCAAAATACCACCTTATCCTTCAGATTAATGGCCAACATTTTCAAAGTATCCTGGAGATTTACATGCTTCACGAGGACTCCTGAAAATATCAAATGCCTTGGTTAGGGGATTTAACAAAATTCTAAACAAATGAAAAACAGAGACCTAGCAAGAGTCAGAGGAGTAATGTTAAATGGCTGATTATTAGTTAAAACTTTGCTAGTGAGAACTGGGGCACACAGTCCTAGCTATTCCTAAAACAGTCAAAGGGAACGATTATCTCTTTGTAAGTAACACATCATGAGGAGTCAAACAAAATACCTCCCCAGATCACTTGTCAGACTAAGAGTGGTTAAACCTAAAGAGATTTAGGATTTATTAAGGAATGCAGGAGGGAAGTGCAGTTCAGGATTGAGTAAATCTTACTATGGGATGTTTAGGGTAAGGATCAGGGAGGAAAAAATGTGGAAAAACAGAAGGAAAAGGGGATAAAAGTGACCAGATTCATGTAAACAGTAAGTTGAGTTAACATTTGAGAGCCCTGGATCTGCTCGGTACAGTCTGTCCCACTTACCAAATCCTAGTCCTATCTCTCTTCTGTGTGGGTGACCTGTCTATTTCGAGTGTCTGTGAACATTCAGGAACCTCAGGATGGACAATCCAGGAAGTGGGAAGCAGGTCTGAGCACTGGCTGCTGGAGTAGGATTATCAAACACCCATGGCTTGAATTTCCAGGTACCGTTAACTGGAAGAGAGAGGTGCCTTAGAGAAGGTACCAGATAAACTTCATGTTGAAGACCAGCTCCTGGAAAAATATGTGCATGTGTGTTTACATGCACACATGTTTTAGGGTGGACTTCAATCCTGACCATCTGGAAATGAAAAACAGGACTAGAACACCTTTGCTGTTTCTATTATGTAGACGCCTGTAAAGGCACTGTTCTCTGCCTAAGGTAACTGTGTGGTTGGCTGTGGTATTGCAGTGTGTGTGTGTGCGAGTGTTTGTAGAGACTGTGCTCACACTCACAGCTGGGTGGACTGGGGACATAGAACCGCAGCAAATGAAACCTTTGGTCAGCGACACATGAGTCTAACTTTGCCCCCAGGCCCATAACAGTTGTCAACTGCATTACATTACTTATTATAATTATTATGCACACAATATAAGGTCTCACAAAAAACCCAAACCAAAACAACAACAACAAAATTCAAATACTGCTTTTTTCAAGGCTAAATGCTTGCATAGTGTCATTCAATATGTTGATTGAAGAAGAGGAAGTAATACTAAAAATAATAAAATCACTTCACTTTTCATCTGTTTCAGTATAATTTTGGTCAAATTGCTAACATAGCGGTAACTGGTTACACTAATAACACTGTTACCTCCGGAGACTGGAAAAGTATATACAGGAGATAACAAAATGCCAGGAAAATGCAAAGCAGTAGAAGAAAGATAACAAAAAGAGAGATATGTAAAAGGCAAAAGAGTCTAGAAAATTATCTAGCAATAGTGAAAAACACTATAGCATACATATTCAAGCAGCTGCAGCAGAATATAAGACATAGCCAAAAAAGCCTATGGAACTTTGAGTTGCAAATGAGGAATCACACAACAGTTGAACCACCACAAAAAATGTTTCTGTCTTTACTAAGCAAAACATGTAAGGTACAAAATTGGGCAACTCAATATACAACATATACCAAATAAATGGAATTACATTCAGAAGGCAGAAACTCAGAAACAAAAGGACATTTATATTAGCCTAATATGATCTTTCAGTTATCAGTTATTGAGAATGGAAAATTTTCAATAACTGTATTGTCTAAGATCTATTTCCCATATACCTTGTTCTTCCCAAGACAATGTTTTCATCACACATGAGTAAAGAAAGGGATTATTACACAGTTAAATCATTTTGACTGCAAAGTGTATTCTCTTGTTTATAGGTCACTCTAGACATAAAGAGGTAGTTTTCATGTCTCATCATATTTCTAAACTACTCTGATACAAATATATCAGCTGTATATTTCTGCTATTATGATTGCTATGTGCTTCTATATGTGTGAGAATTTTACAGTATACATAAGGGATACAAATTAAGGGAAATATTTTTCCATTCCGAAGTGTCATAAGAGAATCCTATGTGTTTTTACCTAATCCCTTTAATTCAAAATCATAAAAATTAAGTTATTCTGTTTCACTACAGCATAAATTTTTGAATGGCGAGATTGGAAGAACATTTATTTATAGCATTTGATAATGTATGTTTATTACCTTATTTTTTATGCATTTGGGGAGTGGCTAAAGGCCACAGCCAAATAATAATGCTATGATTCAAAGTATTATACAGGGAACTAGTATGGTATCCCTATTTTAATCAAACTCTGTAAGAGTTCCTAAGGAGCTCCTTAAGAAGTGATTATTAAAAAGTTCAGGAAAATACCTATGGCCCAATTAAATTCTAATTCAATACGATTCAGAAGTATTTGAGTAAGATTTTGCAAAGAAAAGGGATGGAATTTAATTTTCAGATTTTTGAAACTAATATGTCAATTGAATAGATTTTTTCTGGGAAGAAGGGGGAAATTCAAGACATAAAGAACACATTTTTTTCATATCTTTTCACAGAAAATTTATTTGGTTACAGTATTTGGGTATTTTTGGCAATCTACAATAATTCATAATGAGCAGTTTGCTAACCTTGAATTTATGTGACATTTTGCAATACTTTAGGCTATTAAGGATGTCTTGGATATGTGGATGGGACTGATAAAAAAGTTATAGTTCTGTAATACATTGACCACATACAGTAAAAAGTAAATTTCAGATTCTATTTTTATTTGCTTATTTCTCAAAATTAAAACTATTTCATAAAACCATATGTCTAAAAAAATAAATTGTAATGACGTGGAAAATTAGAATGTGCACCTTATGGAGGTGATGCCATCGAGGACCTCTTCAGTTCAAAGGGGGTAATAAGTAAAGAGTGTTAAAAAAGAAGACACAGTGACACAAAGACAATAGACAAGGGACAGAAGACATGGTGCTAAGGATTAAAAGTCATCAGTCACAAACTGATGGGCCATTGAGAAGGTCTGGGGACAGCTTTGGAGAGGAACAGCCTGGGCTTCATAATTCCTAAGAAGCTGGAAACAAGAAAACAGGAATTTTTGATGTTTGAGGGGAGTGTCAGTGGGACTATGCAAAACTTGAGAGGGAACATATAAGGAAGGGAATGGGGAGTAGCAGAGGGAGAAGAGATGGAGGGGGTTATGTATAAGACAGTCTGGCTTTGTGCACATCATGGCCAGTCAGTATGTGACCAGCATTGTGCCTCATGTACCCAGCCTGGCCTGGCTTCTCTTTAAATCCTATTGTAGGCACGTCTTCCAGCACCTCCTCACTCACTGTCCCTTGCAGATGTGAGTGCTGTAGGGATGAGGTGATGGCTGCTGGGGTGTCAGTGGATTTGGGCTCAGATAAGTGTCAGGCAAGGGTGCAGGCACCCTGAACTGGTGGTATCAGTAGACTGGGGTGAGTGAGGAAAGTGAGGGTCTCGGCACCAGTAGGGTGCAGTGCACCAGACACAGCCTGACTACATAGTCCTATCTGCTGTTGGTGTCTGGGTATATGTATCTCCCCAAAACCAGGTACTGGGAGGGTGTATATGTGCCAGCTGCAGCAAATACCATGCTGGACCTGCTGGGTGAGGTCCCAAGTCTGGGCAGGGACATCAGGTAGGCAGAGGATCAGCCACTTACAGCATTCCTTAGAAAATATGTCCATAGTTGATTATTATTAGTTGTATCTATTATTATTACTTTTGAAAATGATCATTTGGAGGAGTGGGAGAAAAAAAAAATAGTGCATGTAACATGTTAAAGTTAAGCCCTTTAATTCTAGCACTTTAGGGGAATTCATTCAGCCTTTTGTGTTTCTGAAGTCATCTGCCATAGGATTTATTAGATTATATTCCAAATATTTTTAACACTATTTGATTTCACAAGCTCAGATGCATTACTAATTTTAGTTTTTAATTTCCTCAGGTAATTTTACGTATTTCAAAGTCAGTAACCAGATTCATTTATTCACATCATTCAGAATATTTTTCTAATATAATTTTACTCTTATATACTAGCCTTTTACAGAGCAATTAATTTCCTTTTTGAGCCATGAAAAAAAACAAACAAACAAACAACCACCACAACAAAAAAAAACAGAGCATGAGCCCAGGGACCATTCAAGTATATTCTAGAACAACTAGCAGGAATTTGCTACATTTGCCAAATGTTATGGCAGTAATTACATCCTCATCTCGCATTGTTTGCGTAAATCACTCAAATTCTCTGACTGAGCCTTTCTCCACATGAATCTGTTCAATACCCATAGGCACTGAAAGGTAGACATTTTGCCAGTAATATTGTATTGTTTCATAAGGATTTATGAAGTTATAATAATTTGCACAGCTGTAGTGTCAAAAAATCTTCATTTTGAATGCTAAATTATTCCTTCTAAATGCCACAGAAATGTAATAGATATAGTCCTTGTCTCAGAGACTAGAATATTGGTAGAAATCACAGATGCAATAGGTTGATGCACACCAGTCAAGAAAAGCAATGATGACTGAATCATAGAATAGTTTGGGTTGGAAGGGACCTTAAAGATCATCTAGTTCCAACCCCCCTGCTATGGGCAGGGATAGCTCCCACTAGACCAGGTTGCTCAGAGACTCATCTAGCCTGACCTTGAACACTTTCAGTTGTGAAGCATCCACAGTTTCTCTGGGCAACCTGTTCCAGTGTCTCACCACCCTCACAGTGAAGAATTTCCTCCTAATATCTAAGATAACCTATTCTCTTTCAACTCTTTAAAAAGGTTCTCCCTCATACTATCACTACACTCCCTGATAAGGAGTCTCTCTCTATTGTTGAATGCTGGAATATATGCTAGGATAATTGACATCATTTTATTACATTGGTAGTCAGCTAGTTGTCAGGCTTAAGAGGCATCATAAAAACACAGAGATACTACATTTAATTATATTGTAGAAGGAACAATCCAGTGAGTGGTTCTTAACAAGAATTATAGCTTAGTAGGCTCTTCAGGGCCTCCCCGCCTCAAGCAAAACCAAATAGAATTTGAGTCATCTAATGAATCATTCTTTCCTGAAGTCTTACCATTTCATCAAAGAAGTATGTTCAAAGCCATATTGGTTTTCATCCTCACACAGATTCCAAGACCAGAACTCCACAGATATAATTCCTGCTGACATTTCCTGCTCTGAAATTTATTTCAACAAACCATAACAGGAGACCAAAACATACACATATCCCTGCATTATATATTTTATTTACTAGATCAGACACACTTGGGTGCTTTTTAGCCACCTCTTACTTGTTCTCCATCTATTCTTTCTGTAAAGATTCACAGATATCTTGATTCCTACAACATGCACACATATAACTAACTGTAAATATATAAGTATAAATAAATATCTTGTGCTTGATTTTTTTTTTTTTTTCCCAATGCACTTACCTTTTGGGAGAAATATGGAAGTCTTATAATGCAAGTTTTTGATCCAGATATGCATAAGATCTGAGATACAGGCAAGTTTGATATGTGCACTGATTGAATATTATTGACAAAAATATATTTCTCTCTTGTAGCTGGATTCAAAAACCAATTATTTATCTGTGCTTTCTGAGTCTATGTCAGAAATTAATCAAGACGAATATATAGATATATTGAAAAAATATATATAGATATGTTCAATCTGGAACAGGAGAAATAAACCAACTCGTTTTGAGAGGCTTATGTTTGTGTCAATAAAATAATTAAAGCATCTGAAATACTAGTATTGTATTGAAGAAAATGGAGAACTGAGTTATATAATTCATGTAGCTATCTTTAAAATGTGGTTTATGGTTTTTGTTTTTGTTTTTAAATCTATATCTCTATTTGTGTTTAGATTTCTAAATATTAAATGGTCATCTCAGACTCCCTTTAAAGTCAACATGAAGAACTAAAAATTATTAAGGGAATTAATCTTCACTATTGCATGCACATATTTTAGAATGAGAAGAATAGCTTGCTGGAAGTGATCATTTCTTTCTAACTATTAAGGAAATCTATAAAGATTAACATACATACATCATGTTTAGCCTCCCAGGTTAGGTGTAATGAATCCCATAATTATTTTGCTGTATATTTTCAAATTAATTTATAGTACCTTTAGCCTTTAGTATATTATCTTAAATTAATTATAATTTCTGTATCTGTAGCGTTCACATTCTTTATTGCCATAAACTTTATATTTTTTCATGATTCTCTTGTTCAAAAACCTTAACTGTAAGTAGGCACAGAATGTATTTTTTTACTGTTCAAAAATATATTTAGTATATAGTATATATATAATGTTGTAGTTAGTAGTCTTTCCTTAAGCAGACTTCTATAAGTAACATTTCTTCATCCACCATCTCAAGGAATAAATTGCTTCTCTCTTTTACAGTCTCAAAAATAACCTCTGTAAAACTACTTCACTTCTTATGAACCCAAAGGTATGTAAAGCTCACAATACATTTACATTTCATTCAGTTAATGTAATTAAAATGTTAATAAAATCTCACTCAAAGAATCTGTCAGAGAAAAAAACAAGAGACTTAATTTTCATAGAGCACTCTATGCTGCTAATCTTCCATTCCAGCAATAAAATAAAGGATATGCATTAGGAGGCTGAAATGTTGGTGGATTTATCCACCCACAAAAAACTCAAACACCTCCTGATGTGCATTTTAATATGTTTTTCTATTTTCCCTTTTATTTTGCTTTTTTTGTAATACATTTTTGAGGTATAACAAATTTGGCTACTTAATAGCAATGGTTTTGATTATAAAAATACATAGAGAAAATAAATATTGAACATGAGGCATTATGATTTGATACTTTTTCCTCAACAGTACAGTAGGCTGAAGAATGTATCAGACTTCTGATGTTTTTTCTATTTGGTTGTTTTGTTTTGGGGTAGATTTTTGGTTTTATTTTCGGTCTTCTTTTCTCCTTCATTTAGGGTGACTGGTAACTAAGTTCCTGATCTACCGAAGTGGAATTTTCATATCCCAGTGACTTTAAAAGTGGCTATGTGGCCACATAAAAAAGGACAGCAAGTTAAAAAATAAATAGGCTTTGTTTTTAATAAGAAACTTAGCAGGAAAAACAGAGGACAATGATATGGAAGAAGGAGGAAAGAAAAGAGACAGAGTAATCAGACACAGAAAGTGACTTTTTAACTCTCACAGCAGTTTCCAGCCTTGAGGTAAGGAAAGTTATGTGTCAGGTTACTACTTCAGACTCATGAAAAATAAAAAAATTCCCTAAAGGAAGAAAAAATTAAAACTCTTAAAACAAAACAAAACAAAAGACAAATTTTGTTTCATGCTGTGGTATATTTGGATGTTTTAGATGTTGCATACTTCTTGAAGAATGTTTTGATAGGGCTCCTATTCTTGGGAGTTTGTTATTTAATTGAACAGTCTTACACCTGCAGAAGGCATATTGTAATTATGAATACCTAAATAAGGGAAGTTAGCATAATCTTAGGGTTGGAGACCTGAGGATAGTTTGCGTCTAAAAGTAGTTCTAAATAAGGATTCCAGAGATAGTAGGTAAATACTGTTCAATAAAACTAGGGGTTTTCTTTCTTTGCAATTGAATAAACATTTAGGATCAAGGGGTTTAAGTCAAGCAAAGTAACCTAGCATGCATTCAGCAAAAAGCTGTGATGAATAGGGAATTCTTTAGTGCCCTCAAAAAAGAAAAAGTCAGGTACCAATTATCATTGCTAGGATTGTCTTTCAAGATTTCTAGGAACCATACTGAAAAAACGTAAGACAGAAAAATTACTTTTAAAGAATCAATTTCTAACCTAATTTCTGAAAGCAAGTCAGTAGTTAATTTCTGTTGGAATAATACTTGTAAAAAGATGGTCACTTGACCCTGTACTATGAATTCTAGTTGAACTTCGTGATTCATTTTTCACTGTAAAACTTGGGTACATAGAAGAAAACAAATGCTGTCTTTGTAAGCACACACAATCCTTTCTATGTAAATGTTTTGCAGTACTCCTACTATTTCTAGCTTATTTCTTCAGGAAAGTGTGGTATGACCCAGGAAGTTGTAGGCTGCTTTAACAGCATGGATTTGAAGAGTTTCACTTTTCTGACTCAAACCAAACCAAACCAAACAACAAAACACTCAGAGCTTCTGATTTTTCTACATTGCCATTGTATATTCATATGTATAGTCCACAATTCTACACATTTTACTTCAACTTGAGAGTAGCAAAAAACAAAGCAAGTTTTTCCACCAATGATTATCATCAGAATTTTTTCAAAGGAGTCTAAGTGAGACATTTTTTTATAGGCATAGAAGCCAAAGGAGACCTATACAAGACTTTTCTGTAAGTTTAGAAACCAGAATCACAGAATTACAGAGTGCCTTTGTTTGGAAGAGACCTTCAACATCATCCAGTCCAACAAACAAAATGTTTTAGAGCTGTTGACAAGTTACATGCTGCGACCAGCATCTCCATACATGCTGTTCCTTTCACTCTGCAATCGATCTTGCTACACCCAAACCAAATTATCCTTAGAAGCATGACAAAGAGTTGATTTAAAAACTAATCTCTTTTCTACTTTTTCCATTAAGCCTTTTTACAGAAACTTGCTTGTATCTGCAGGGGGGAGAATGGACTTCGGCAACGACATGAGAGTTATAAAGCGAAGACTTTTATTATTGGTATATCCCTTGGTTATACAGAGCAAGCTTTACTAGTCACACATATCTAACAGTGCTGATTGGATACATGCAAAAGCCACACACTGTTCATGAGCCTAAGCCTGTTACATGACTGGCTGTCATCTAACTCGCCCAGTAACCTCCATGTCCTGTTTTTCTCTACTTTGTTCTGCTTTATCTTCTTCCTTCATACCTTTTCCATGGTTCAAGGACATGATAACAGTGTCAGTTTTCTTCCAACCAAGACCCCACATGTACTTGCCATCCTATTCATAATTTATTTAGTACAACTTTTTGTAGTAGAAAATTGTTGTGTTAGAAAATTTTTAGCTTCCATCCAAAGGAAAATGGAAAAAACCCTTTTCACATGAAAAAAAAAAAAAAAAAAAAAAAAAAAAAGAGTTTGGGGAAACCCTTCATATTTCATTTTCAGTTCCAGTGACTGAAGACTGACATTTTTTGGCCAAGAATGTCTGAATTCCAAAAGACAGAATAAGGTAGGTTGGAAGGGACCAGTCACCAGACACTTTCCTTGATTGCCATGATTGCCAACCTTCAAAGATGACAGATGATAGCTTTCCAATGTCATTATCCAGACCCCCCAGCACCTTGAGTGTCCCAGTTCAGGTCCCAGGTACTTGTATATGACTTATAGGTTGTGATGTATGCTTTGTAATTGCTTAAGTATTCCATACCCATGTCTTCCTCCACAGTGGATTGTTATATTTTTATTTGCTTCATTAATGTCCTACTTTTACATATATGTATATAGCTCATATATCCATATGGGAAGAAAAAAAATTCTATGACTGACTACAGCTCATTTTTTTCAGTACCATTTTTGCTAAATCAGGTATTTCTTTTCAATTAACCTGACAGGAAAAGACTGAATATTCTTAATAAGCCACTATGCTAAACCATTCGATAGAAGAAGCTTAATTTTCAGGTTTGCTCATTCCAGCAGTGAAAGAATCATGTTCTATCTGAAAACCCAGATTTTTGTATTTTTACCCTTTTTTATATGCTTTAGACTCTTATGAAGACTTGGTGACTAACTAGTTATAATGTGAAAGGTGCTTATTCTCTCATATTGGATGTTTTTGTTTTAGGAAATTATACCTTTTTCATTAAATCTTAATACATTACCTACCTTTATTATATGGAGAATGTCAACATACTTGAGTGATTTACTCATATTGCTCTGTTTATTTTCAACAAAATAATTGTGGTTTTCATCATATTTTCAGTTCAGAAAATCAGAAGATTTAGCTACATACTGACAAAGTGGTTTGTACTTTTGTACTTTCAATTATGAATTTGAAAGGAATTTTTATTTGCTAGAGGATATTTTTATTAATTAAACATGTCCAGTAATTAATGTTTAGTCTCTAAATGGCTAACTTTTGAGAATATTCATTATCCATTGATATCAATCTTTTTTTTTTTTTTTGCACGTCCTTCAACTTCAGCTTCTCTATATTTTCCCCAAGAACCCTTCTGTAGTTATGTGCTCCTTTTCTTCAGATCTTTATGTCACCTAGCATCTATCCTTGATTTTTGTTCATTTAGGAAGTGATGGTTCTATAGCAAAGTGCTGGATTTTCTGGAGAACGAGTTAGGCAGCTGTTTCTCTATAAATACACAGTGAAAGAGGTAGGAGTATTTTTGTTTGTGTTTGTTATGGGTTTTGTTGTTTGTTGGGTTTTTTTGGTTGTTGGGTTTTTGTTTTTATGTTTTTTGTTTGTTTGGTTGGGGTTTTTGTTTTTGTTTTTGTGGGTTTTTTGCTTTGTTTTGTTTCTTGTTGGTTTGGTTTGGCTTGGTTTGGTTTGTTTTTTTTTTTTTTTTTCCCCCCTCAGAACTATACCTGTACTGGATTTTGTGTTGTTTTTTGAAAAAAATGTTCTTTCATTGTGTCTCTAACACTGGTAGCATCCTTATTTGCTTGAAATTTTTTTTAATGAATACTTACTAGCCTGGGAAATGAACCTCAGATATGTTAAACAGTTTAAGTTGCTTTTGAATCTGCTTGTGTTTATGGCACTGCTTTTTTCTTGTACTTGGTTATTACTCACAGATTTATTATTTAACTGGGCCCTGAAATCATCTGCTTAATGAGATGTTCTTTTAGTTTTCCTTTATGTGGTTTACCACATACATGATTTATACTTCACTTGTTCTGACGGCAGAAAGCAAGCCTTCAAATTGCCAGTATTTGGTTATTTTTCTTGGAAAAATAACCAAATGCCATGGCTGCCTATCAGCACACCCTCAGGAAACAGACTATCTTTCATACCTCTCTTAAGGTTGGGAATACCATGGATCTGCAAGGATTATTAATAAACTTACAACTGGCTTTAAACCTACAAAGTGCTGTATGTATCATAGCTCAATACCATTGTACCTATGGGAACAGGTTGATGATCTGGAGAAAATGGCTACCCATCTCAAATAATAATCATGAGGGAAAAAAGAAAAGCCTTCCAGTCAAAATTTTCTGAAATTAATTTCTTTTGTGTACTGTATATTGCTATAACAAGTGTTTAGTTATAATATAAAAAGAACAAGCACAACTATTTACTGATAGTGGTTTGAAAATATTAAGAATGGAATTCTCATTCTTCCAGCTACCAGAGCATCCTGGGTGAGCTGGACTGAAGCTGGGTGATACACACTGATTGCAGACATTTTTATTTAATAAAACACTGGGACCCATGCATAAGAATTCATGCTGTGCTAAACTGAAATGGCCTAAGAATTTTCCTAGTGCTTTCTGTAATCTATGTTCCAGTAAATTTCACTTTTCAAATGCAATAAGCTACAGCCTTCTGGTATTGCATATTTTTTAAGGTGCTAATATGCCTTGGTGTGAAGGACTCTATACTGAAAGATCATTAGTCTGCTTACAGTCAGGAAATAAGTATTGGTGTTCAACTCATAGATTCATATATGAATATGTCCTGTGTATAAAGCCTAAACATTCCATGCAACAAAGTGAAGAAAAAAAAGAAAAAAAAAATAAAAAGACCATCCTCCACTCTAAAAATCCTGAGGTTGATAAATGTTGCTAATATCTAACTCTTCATACAGTGTAAATATACCTAAAGCTATTAGAACACTACTTTTTTTTTTTTTTTCCTCTTTCACTGCTATAAAGCATTGTACAATGCCATCAATTTCTTTATACACTCCTAGAAGCAAATTTGGTTGTTCTTCCTACAATATATATAAAAGAACAAATCAATTGAAGTACAGCCTTCAACAACTATATCCTGGCAGAGATTTTATGAAAATCAATGTGTGATAATTCTTCCTTGATAATTTTAAAATAGGACAGAATCAGACTTGAAATACAGTGAAGATTTTAAAAAATGACAGCGATTAACCATAGCAGGAATACCTTGCTAATGTTGGATTATCACATTTTGTGGTGCAACCTCAACTGATGGTAAATTTAATATCATGAATAAATACTTTTCTGACATATTCGCACTGAAGGAAGATTTAATTCAGTAAAGTCTTTTTGCTTCTGTTATATAGATCAGATGATCAATGTAAACACCAGTAAATCACTTATCAACAGGTGAGAAAATGCATGCAGTTGTATCTCAGAATACTGTGCATATTCCATTGTTAGAGTAAATGAAAGGCGTGTTCCAAGATACAATTTATTTTTTTTTTTAAGGTTTTGGTTATAATTATCACATTGATTTAGGTGATACCAAAAGATACATGAATTAAAAAGAAACAAACTTTATTCTTTGCTAAAAATAAATTCCCGATCTCCAACCTTTTACAAAACAACTCTGTGTTATATCTAGAGGAAAGTGGTATTAAAAATAAAAAGAAAAATGATGATAAAAATGGGGTCAATGTACCCATCTGTGGGATCTGTGCAAATCTTCACATAATGACTAAAGCAACACATCAGTATAATTTTAGGCATAGAGTATTCAGAGTTCCCCAATGTAATTAGAAATCACAATGTAATTGACTATTCCAAATCTTTAGAAAGATATTAGTCTGTTTTTAATAAAATCAGCATAAATTATGTTGCAAGAATATCCTAAACTGCATGGTCTGATTTAAAAAATACAATCATAATTTATATAACAAAATATATGACCTATAATTATTCTTATAAGAAATTATCAGTATAGCAAAATTGTGTATTGTTTGAACTAGAAAAGAAACAATTACAATTCCACTTTTAATTTTCATGTGGGTGGAGATGAAGCAGTAGAACATAGTCCAAGAACAATTAAGAAAGACTTTAGAGCCTTGGGAAGGTGAGTGAAAGAATAGGGAGCACAGGTTATTTTTTCATCACCCCTTCCAGTGGAAAGCAGCAACAATGGAGGGAACAGAAGAATACACCACATCAAGAAATGGCTCCGGGGCTGGTGTCA
This sequence comes from Megaceryle maxima, assembly GCA_024605025.1. Taxonomy (NCBI): domain Eukaryota; kingdom Metazoa; phylum Chordata; class Aves; order Coraciiformes; family Cerylidae; genus Megaceryle; species Megaceryle maxima. Next base: position 8,825 of record JANHGN010006699.1, on the reverse strand, counting down.
CTGACACAGTTTTGGTTTTTTTGATAATGGGATGGCCTACACAGCACTGGGAATGCTGACCTTAAACTGGAGACACCTTTCCCAAAGAGGGAAAAGGATATTTGCCCAAGAGATTGCTCAGCTGGTTGACAAAGCTTTAAACTAAATGGGAAGGGGGAGAGGGATAATAATAATAATATCGGGATTATCTATCCAAACAGGCAGGATGACACATCAGGGCTGGAGGGAAGGGGTGACTTATATAAGGGCCTTCAACCTGTTGCCCTGAGGCATGACATAGAAACTGCAGTACAGGCAATGCCGATCAGGGATGAGTCAGGGGCTTCTGAGGAAAGAGAAACCACAGGGTAGCAGCCATGAAACACGTCAGAGAAACAAAGGAGTGTCCCTCTAGGAAGGTGACACGACCAGCAGCCCAACTGAAGTGCCCCTACACAAATGCACGCAGCATGGGCAACAAACAAGGGGAACTGGAAGACTATGACATAGTGGCTACTACTGAAACCTGGTGGGATGAATCCTATGACTGAAATGTGGCTATCAAAGGCTACTGGCTATTTAGAAGGGATAGGTGCAGAAGAAGGGGTGGAGGTGTTTCCCTCTATGTTAAGGAATAGCTGAACTGTGAAGAGTTGTCTCTGAAGAATAGCCATGAGTAAGTTGAGAGCCTATGGGCAAGAATTAGGGAACATGATAATAAAGGGAGCCTTGTGGCTGGTGTTTACTACAGGCCACCTGATCAAGGGGAGGCTATTGATGAAGCCTTCATACTCCAGCGCCAGGATACATCAAGCTCGCAGGCTCTCATCCTGCTGGGGGACTTTAACCACCCTGACATTTGCTGGAAAAGTAGCATGGCAAACTGTAGGCAATCCCGGAGATTCCTGGAGTGCCTGGATGATAACTTTTTAAAGCAAGTAATAGATAATCCTACCCAAGGGCATGTGGTTTTAGATCTAATGGTGACCAACACAAGTGAACTAGTTGGGGACATCAAGACTGGAGTCAGTCTGGCCTGCAGTGACCACGCACTGGTTCAGTTCACCATGCTAAAGGGTATAGGACAGATAAAAAGCAAAGCCATCACCCTAAATTTTAATAAAGCAAACCTCCAGCTCTGCAACGAGTTGCTCAACAGGACCCCTAGAGAGGCAGTCCTCAGAGATAAAAGAGCAGAGCAGAGCTAACAGATCTTTAAGAAGGCAAGAGCAAGAGCTCTCAATACCCATGTGCAGGAAATCAGGCAAGAAGGGAAAAAGACCATCATGGCTGAGTCATGAACTGCTGGTTGAACTAAAGAACAAGATGAAATTTCACAAAGAGTTGAAGCAGGGACAGGTATCCTTTGGGGAATACAGGGACACTGCCTGGTTATGTAGGGACAAAGTCAGGAAGACCGAGGCACAGCTAGAACTGAACTTGGTTAGGGATACAAATTAAAACAGAAAGGGATTCTATAAGTACCTAAATCAGAAAAGGAAGGTCAAAGAAGGTGTACACCCCCAGTGATTAACAATGGTAAATTAGTTTACAACAGACGAGGAGAAGGCTGAGGTACTCAACATTTTTGCCTCAGTTTTCACTGGCAACCTCTCTCCTCACACCCCTCAAGTTGGTGGCTCCCAGGACAAGGACCAGGTAAACAAAGTCCCTCCCACTGTAAGCAAGGACATGGTTCATGATCACCTGAGAAACCTGAACATAAATAAGTCCATGGTACCTGATGAGGTGCATCCCAGAGTACTGAAGGAATGCAGGCTGATGCAGTTGAAGAGCCACTCTCCATGATATTTGAGAAGTCATAGCAGTCTGGTGAAGTGCCTTGCAACTGGAAAAAGGGTAATATTGTGCCCATCTTTAAAAAGGGTAAAAAAGAAGACCTTGGGAACTACTGCCCTGTCAGCCTCACCTCTGTGCCTGGGAAGATCATGGAACAGATCCTCCTGGAGGATATGCTAAGACACATGAAGGACAGGGAGATAATCCTAGGTAATCAGCATGGATTTACTGGGGGCAAGTCCTGCTTGACCAACCTAGTGGCCTTCTACAGTGAAGTGACTGCATCAGTGGACAAGGGTAGACCTATGGATGACATCTATCTGGACTTCTGAAAGGCTTTTGACACGGTACCCCACCACATCCTTATCTCCAAGTTGGAGAATTATGGGTTCGATGGGTGGACTGTTCAGTGGATAAAGAACTGGCTAGGTGGTCACATCCAGAGAGTGATGGTTAACAACTCGATGTCCAGATGGAGGAAGGTGTCCCTCAGGGGTGTATGATGGGACCAGTGTTGTTTACTGTATCTTCATTAATGATATTGACAATGGCATTGAGAGCACCCTCAGAAGTTTGAGGATGATACCAAGCTGGGGGGTGGTGCAGTTGATATGCCAGAGGGATGGGATGCCATCCAGAGGGACCTGGATATGCTGGAGAGGACCAGATGAACCTTATGAGGTTCAACAAGGCCAAATGCACGGTCCTGCACCTGGGCCAGGGTAACCACCTGTCCTAGTTTGAGTGAAAACAGAACTAATTCTGTTCAGTGATTTTACTTTTCAGTTCAGTCCTTCTAACTAACTGCACTTTCTGAAGTTAGCAGCCTGTTTTCACAGACAGTGTCTGCTGCTAGCAGTGATAACACCCCATGTTTAGAGTTACTACCAAGGATTGGTGTGCAGACCAAGGCCACTGCTAAATCTTGTGTACCACATTAGGAGGTGCAGGAAAGTGAAAGGCCGCAAATGCAGGGAGGAGCGGACAGGTCAGGTGACCTCAAACTGACCAACGAGGTATTCCATCCCATATACATCATATTCGGTATAAAGCAGAGGGATCTGGAGAGTCTATAGGTTTTTTGTTAGCTTGCTAGTTTTGGTTTTGTTTGCTTGCTTGCTAATTTTGTTTGCCTGCTTGCTTGCTTGCTTGCCCTTTTTCTGGGGGATCCTGGGCTCTTCTCCCCTCTTGGACCGCTTTGACAGCTTTGCCTGGCTTGGCTCAGGTCCTCTTTCAGTTCCTTCCTTGGAGCATCCAAGGAGGACTCCATCCGTTCTGCCTTTGATCCTAAACTGTGTGTTCCTGAATCCGGTACCAGAATCCAGCTCCTGAACACAGCTCCCATCTGCT